>VZQC01004208.1:3890243-3920181 GCA_009823505.1 Rhizomys pruinosus
GTCCAGCTTTGCTTTCAACATACATTCTCTTCCTTAGGCTTGATACACTCCCTGTATTGCAGCTCTCCTTGGCCAAATATCTCCAGGTTCTGTTGGCATCTCTTTTTTTTTCCTCCTATTTTTATATTTTTCATTATTATTTTATTTATTTATTCTTTTTTTTATATATTTTTTATTCAAATCGCCCATGTCCCCCACCCTATCCCCCAACCCCACGAGCTCATGCATTATGCCACACATATCTTGAGAGGTAGGGGTTTAATTTCATTCTTCTACAAGTGGTGATCCAGTTTTGCCAACACCACTTGCTGAAGATGCTGTCTTTTCTCCATTGTGGCTTCTTGGCCCCCTTGTCAAATATGAGATGGCTGAAATTGTATGTGCTCAGGTTTGGATCTTCGGTTTTGTTCCTTTGGTCAACAGGTCTGTTTTTGTGCCAGTACCAGGCTGTTTTTATGACTATAGCCCTGTAGTATAGTTTGAAGTCTGGTAGTAATTTATTTAATTCATTAGGCATGAGGAATAATTCATTACAGAAATAGGGACTGCCCTAGATTGGTTTCTGTTGCTGTGATAAACAATATGCCCTAAAAGCAGCTTGGAGAGAAGAGTTTATTTCATCTTCTATTTTTTTTTATGTGTATGAGTGTACTGTCTGCATGTAGGTTGGTGCACCCATGTTGTGCAATGCCTCGGAAGTCAGAAGAGGGCATCAGATTCCCCTGGAACTGGAGTTAAAGACGGTTCTTAGCCACCATGTGGGTGCTGGGAATCGAACCCCGGTCCTCTTAAAGAGCAATCGCCACTCTTAACAGCTGATCCATCTCTCCAGCCCCTCATCTTATATTTATAGTCTACAGAGGTCAGGGCAGGAATTCCGGGCATGAACCGGGAAGGACTGAGGTAGAGAGCACGAGGGTTGCTCTCTATTGACTTGTTCCCCCTGGCTTGCTCAGCTACTTTTCTTATTCTACCCAGACCTACCTGCCAAGGTATGGTACTGTCCATAGTAGGCCAGGCCCTCGTACATCAATTAACAATCAAGATAATGCCCTCATAGACCTTCCCACAGGCCAGTCTGATGATATTAAGTCCTCAGTTAAGGTTCCTTCTTCCCAGTTGACCTAGTTTGTGTCATGTTGACAGAAATGAGCCAGCACAGCTTTTGGTGTTTGATTGTCAGTTGTAGTGATTCATATCATTGCTATGTTTAAGGTGCTAGGAGTCATGTGCAATTATATAATTCCAGCATTTGGGGGAAGATAATTTTAAAGGTTCGTTTAGTAATTCACATTCCTTTGCATACATGTTCAGCATGCCTGTGAAGTATAATGCTTTGTCAGATAACTGAATTCCGTAGGTGCTCCAGCTTGCTTTCTGTTGCTATGGGAAACACCATGAGCAGCTTAGGGGAGCAAAGAGTTTATCTTATGCTTCCAGGTCATAATCTGTCTTTGAGGGAAGTCAGGCAGGAACTCAAGACAGGAACCACTGAGGAAGGCTGCTGACTGCCTTGCTTACTAACCTTTCCCATATAACCAGACACCACCCACACTTACCTGGGCCCTTCCACATCAATTAATAGTCAAGAAAAAGCCTCCCAGACATGCCCATAGGTCCTTCTGATCTAGATCTGCTTGCTCAGTTGACTTTGCTTCTTCCCAGGTGACTGGGTTGTGCCAAGTGGACAGCTAAAGCTAACTATGACAAAGGTCTTCAGGTTAAAATCAAAATCCATATCTAGGGAATAATGTGCAAAAGATCTTAATGAGGTTTACTTAAAGAATTTAGGTATTTGCCAAGAATAGTACATGGATAAGAAATAAGCTTGAACTAAAGAAAACATCCCCTAAGTTCACTAAGAAGATGATTAAAGTAAGATACCATTTTCCAGGTGTGGTAGTGCACACATGGGTGGCAGAGTCAGGATGTGCTCTGTCGCATCAAGGCCAGCCTGGTCTGCATAGTGAGTTTTAAGACAGGGAGGCCCAGTCTTAAAAAAAAAAAAAAAAAAAAAAAAAAAAAAAAAAGCCTATTTTCCATTTGCTATTTGGAATTCAATATAGACATTTTCTGGACAAACAATGGACTGTTCAGAGCTCTCATATCAATATGTGTACTCTGTGGTGTAGTTTGGCTATGTGTACTATGTGCTGGGCACTGGCAACCTGAACTTGGTGGGGAATGTAGAAGATCATATTCCGGAGCACTTACCAGTCACACTTCTGTATTACCACCACTGAGGATCTCCAATCAGAAAATGAAAACTTTCTTTTAGCTGTGACGTACTTAGGCCAAGCATCTTTATTCCAGCCCTATAATTTCAAGACTAGTAAAATTAAAATACTGATGTTAGACATGTCCACTTGGGTTATGTGTTAGAAGTTTTAGGTCCCGATTAATCAACACATTTCATTTCACTTTATGAAAGATAAAAANTCTTTACTTTGTGAAGTCTCTGTTCAGCTCTTTGCTTCCATCTACTGAGTGGGTTATTTGTTTTCTTTCTTCTTTGTTTTTTGAGTAGTTTATATTTCTGGAAATCAATGCTTGTCACATGTTTCTGCAGTGAAGGTTTTCCTCTACTCTGTTGGGATTTCTCTTCACTTCCTTGTTTCTGTTTCTTTTGATGTACAGAAGCTTTTGAGTTTAATGAGGTCCCATTTGTCAATGGTCGATCCTTAATTCTTGTGCAGCTGCTGTCTGATTTAGGAAGTCCTTTCCTATGCCTATGTCTTGTAGTCTGCTGCCTTAACTTTTCTTCTATTGCTTCAGAGTTTGGGGTTTCACATTGAGTCTTTGATCCATCTGGAGTTGACTTTTGTACAATGGCAAGAGGTAGGGGTTTAATTTCATGTCTTCTACAAGTGGTGACCCAGTTTTGCCAACACTTGCTGAAGATGCTGTCTTTTCTCCATTGTGGGCTTCTTGGCCCCCTTGTAAATAAGAGATGGCTGAAATTGTTGCATGTAGGTTTGGATCTTCGGTTTTGTTCCTTTGGTCAACAGGTCTGTTTTTGTGCCCAGTTCCAGGCTGTTTTTTATGACTATAGCCCTGTAGTATAGTTTGAAGTCTGGTAGTAAATTTATTTTAATTCATTAGGCATGAGGAATAATTCATTACAGAAATAGGGACTGCCCCTAGATTGTTTCTGGTTGCTGTGAAAACAATATGCCCTAAAAGCAGCTTGGAGAGAAGAGTTTTATTTCATCTTCTATTTTTTTTTATGTGTATGAGTGTACTGTCTGCATGTAGGTTTGGTGCACCCATGTTGTGCAATTGCCCCTCGGAAGTCAGAAGAGGGCATCAAGATTCCCCTGGAACTGGAGTTAAAGACGGGTTCTTAGCCACCATGTGGGTGCGGGAATCGAACCCCGGTCCTCTTAAAGAGCAATCTGCCACTCTTAACAGCTGATCCATCTCTCCAGCCCCTCATCTTATATTTATAGTCTACAGAGGTCAGGGCAGGAATTCCGGGCATGAACCGGGAAGGACTGAGGTAGAGAGCACGAGGGTTTGCTCTCTATTGACTTGTTCCCCCTGGCTTGCTCAGCTACTTTTCTTATTCTACCCAGACCTACCTGCCAAGGTATGGTACTGTCCATAGTAGGCCAGGCCCTCGTACATCAATTAACAATCAATATAAATGCCTCATAGACTTCCACAGGCCAGTCTGATGATATTAAGTCCTCAGTTAAGGTTCCTTCTTCCCAGTTGACCCTAGTTTGTGTCATGTTGACAGATAATGAAGCCAGCACATGCTTTTGGTGTTTGATTGTCAGTTGTATGATTCATATCATTGGCTATGTTTAAGGTGCTAGGAGTCATGTGCAATTATATAATTCCAGCATTGGGGGGAAAGATAATTTTATAAAGGTTCGTTTAGTAATTCACATTCCTTTGCATACATGTTCAGCATGCCTGTGAAGTATAATGCTTTGTCAGATAACTGAATTCCGTAGGTGCTCCAGCTTGCTTTCTGTTGCTATGGGAAACACCATGAGCAGCTTAGGGGAGCAAAGAGTTTATCTTATGCTTCACAAGGCAAGTCCATCATTGTGCTTTGAGGCAGAAGTCAAGGCAGGAACTCAAGACAGAAACCACTGAGAAGGCTGCTGACTGCCTTGCTTACTAACCTTTCCCATATAATACCAGACACCACCCACACTTACCTGGGCCCTTCCACATCAATTAATAGTCAAGAAAAAGCCCCACAGACATGCCCATAGGTCCTTCTGATCTAGATCTGCTTGCTCAGTTGACTTTGCTTCTTCCCAGGTGACTGGGTTGTGCCAAGTGGACAGCTAAAGCTAACTATGACAAAGGTCTTCAGGTTAAAATCAAAATCCATATCTAGGGAATAATGTGCAAAAGATCTTAATGAGGTTTACTTAAAGAATTTAGGTATTTGCCAAGAATAGTACATGGATAAGAAATAAGCTTGAACTAAAGAAAACATCCCCTAAGTTCACTAAGAAGATGATTAAAGTAAGATACCATTTTCCAGGTGTGGTAGTGCACACATGGGTGGCAGAGTCAGGATGTGCTCTGTCGCATCAAGGCCAGCCTGGTCCTGCATAGTGAGTTTTAAGACAGGGAGCCACAGTCTTAAAAAAAAAAAAAAAAAAAAAAAAAAAAAAAAAAGCCTATTTTCTCATTGCTATTTGGAATTCAATATAGACATTTTCTGGACAAACAATGGACTGTTCAGAGCTCTCATATCAATATGTGTACTCTGTGGTGTAGTTTGGCTATGTGTACTATGTGCTGGGCACTGGCAACCTGAACTTGGTGGGGAATGTAGAAGATCATATTCCGGAGCACTTACCAGTCACACTTCTGTATTACCACCACTGAGGATCTCCAATCAGAAAATGAAAACTTTCTTTTAGCTGTGACGTACTTAGGCCAAGCATCTTTATTCCAGCCCTATAATTTCAAGACTAGTAAAATTAAAATACTGATGTTAGACATGTCCACTTGGGTTATGTGTTAGAAGTTTTAGGTCCCGATTAATCAACACATTTCATTTCACTTTATGAAAGATAAAAATGGCTTTTCTTCCTCTTCTAAGAGTGCCTAAGAGCACAAATTCTGGAGCTACCCTGTCTGAGTTTGAATCTGGATTTGCCATTTCCTAGTTGTCTGGCTTTGAGTTTGGTGTTTCTTGGGCTGGTGAGATGGCTCAGTGAGGAAAGGTACTTGCTGCCAAGTGATGATCTGAGCTCTGATCCCTGGGATCTACATGCTGGAAATAGAGAACTGACTCCACACATTGCAGCACCACATACATGCTTTGACACACATATGCCCCCTCGAAAATAGGTAGATTATAGATAAATGATAAATAGATGATAGATGTACTTAAAAATGTTTTTAAGTGCCGGGCATGGTGGCGCACGCCTTTAATCCTAGCACTTGGGAGGCAGAGGCAGGCGGATCTTTGTGAGTTCAAGGCCAGCCTGGTCTACAGAGCAAATTCCAGGACAGCTGGTGCTACAGGGAGACCCTGTCTCGAAAAGACCAAAAAAGAAAAAATATGTTTTTAAGTATACTGTGTATTGCACCATTAGTCCTGCCTTGTTTTAGGATTTCTGACAGTATAGTATGTTCACTTATAGATTCTTGTTCATTGAAACAAAGTAAAGCTATATATGTATTCCCTTAACTATTTTGATTAGACATTGTTAATGGGTATCAGGACTTCACATTGCAAAGAATATGGCAATATAGCCCTTATACGATTTTCCACATTTTGAGAAGATACTATTCACTTTAAAGATAGACTTAAGTCAAAGAGAGCATTTGAAGCCAGACTGTAATCTTGGCCCTTTCCACATTGACCGTACCATACAACTCATTATGTAGAGCAATGAGGTGGAGACAGATTCAGGACCCTCCAGTCTGGAATCCTCAGGGCATTTGCAGTAGCTATTTTATTCAAGGATGAGAAAAGTAACATAAATTTAATGAGTAGTCATCACTTTTCATTATCTTGATGGAAAAAGATAATATCAAAAAGGAAAACACCTAGTGTGAAATTTTGAGGGGCTGCTGTCCAGCGGGAGAGTGAGGAGTGGCTGTTATGTATGTAGGCTTTCTCTCAATTTAAGCTATCTTTGTTATTGTTTTGGGGTCTCCCTGTACCCCATGCTGATCTTGGACTTGCTATGTAGATCAGGCTGCCCTCCATCTCACAGAGATCTACCTACCTCTGCCTCTCGAGTACTGGGATTAAAGGTGTGCACCACCACACCTGGCCAATTTAAACTCCCTTAATCTCTTCCCTTCAAGAAGATTCTTAAAGGACCTCATATGTCTCACACTTTCTGTCATAGGAGCTCTTGAGACCTTTCCTTTCCCTGCTCTATTATCCTCTAATGGTTTTAATAGATTCCAAAGACAGAGAAGACCTGACGCTAGGCATCCCATTTGAATGGGCTTCATGCCTAGTTTAAGGCAGACTTGCATCACTTATGTTGGTAGCTTCAGTATAGTTAGTAGCTTCCATGGCCCTGAAAGCTGCATAGTTACTGCCCCTCCTAGTAAAGAGGGACTGCCAGAAGTGCCAGCCCAGGCGTCCATAAGACTCTGGGGCAGTGCACACAAGGAAGGAGAAGAAGTGGCAGCTTTGTCCCCATAGGAGGAGCTCCGATTGGAGTGGGTCCAGATCCAGTGGGAAACCTAAATATTGGCCAGTGATTGAGCTTCTATGAACATTGTCCGAGCTGTGTGTTGGTTCCTCAAAGATGTGTCACCATCAGACCCTTTTACCTTATCCTATTTAACAAAACCAGGAAGTGTTCCACATTGTTGTGCAACTCAGAGGAAAACTACTTGGGTCTCAGGAAACAAATATATATAGTGTGTGGTATACACACAACATACCCCTAAGCTTTCTGGGTTTCTTCTCTCATCCAGCAGTAGCTGCCTTAACATTTTGGTGTGAGGTCCCAAAACTTGGTCACCAAACTGTTGGAAGAGTGTAGGAATCAGCATTATTCAAATGAAGGTAGTTTCAGTTTGAATTCCACTCTCTGTAATCCCAGTCATGTGAGACTTGAGGCTCAAATATCATGCTGTATTTTTTCTTTTCAGTATTTTATTATTTTTATTATAAAATTTTTATTAAAATTTTTATGTATTTCATATATAAATTTTTTTTAATTTTTTTTTATTATTTTTTTGTATGTATATGAATGTACTGTCTGCATGCAAGTCTGTGCACCCGTGTCGTGCAATGCCGCGGAGGTCAGAAGAGGGTCTCGGATTCCCCTGGAACTGGAGTTCTCCTGGAATTGGAGTTACAGACGGTTCTTAGCCGCCATGTGGGTGCTGGGGATCGAACCCGGGTCCTCTGCAAGAGTGTCAGTGCTCTTAACCGCTAGGCTATCTCTCCAGCCCCCATATATAAATTTTTAAACAGTCTTAATTGCTTTTATACCTCCCCATTGGCACCTTTCCACACCCCCCCCCCGCCCCCAGAGTTCACGTATTCTGTCATTTGTGCTTAGGTCCATTGGGCCAAACTCCTCTCCCCACCCGACCCTAAGTGCCAGCTCCTCCCCTGAGCTCTAGTCAGCCTATCTGGAGTCTTTTCTAAAGAAAGGCAGGTCTTAGCCGGGCATGGTGGCGCTCGTGCCGTTAATCCTAGGACTTGGGAGGCAGGGCAGAGGCAGGCAGATCTTGTGAGTTTCAAAGCCAGCCTGGTCTACAGAGTGAGTTCGCAGGACGCTGGAGCTACAGGGAGACCCTAGTCCTCGAAAAACCAAAAAAAAAAAAAAAAGAAAAAGAAAAAGAAAGGCAGGTCTTCCTCACCCATCCACAATCAGCTGCCAGTATTGGGTTCTGCTACCCATTTCTGCAGTTCTGTGCTGAGTTTTTGTCCAGCGGAGCTTGTGTGGGTCTTATGCATGCTGATACCAGTGCTGTAGGTTCATATGAACTGGGTCCCAGGAGCTTGTAGGGCTCATGCTGTCTTTTAACTAAACCTGTGTTTGTAGAAGTTAGGACATCTCATTTGTCTACTTTCATTGGAAGCTAGGGTTGAAACAAGTTTGTGCTCTCTACAGTCCAGGCTGGCCTCCAGCTTGTGACCCTTCTGCTTCTGCTGTCACAGTCCTCTGATTACAGGCTTGGGCCACCATTCACCCAACCTTTTAAAGTCATTTCATCCAGAGTCTTGGTTTCTTTTTTTAAAATATATTGTTTTATTTTTAATTTTATTTATTTTTGTATGTGTATGAATGTACTGTCTGCATGTAGGTTTGGGCACCCGTGTCGTGCAATGCAGAGGTCAGAAGAGGGTCTCGGATTCCCTTGGAACTAAAGTTCTCCTGGAATTGGAGTTACAGATGGTTCTTAGCCGCCATGTGGGTGCTGGGGATCGAACCAAGATCCTCTGCAAGAGCAGTCAGTGCTCTTAACCGCTAGGCTATCTCTCCAGCCCGGAGTCTTGGTTTCTTAATTCTAGGTCTTGCCCACTGAAGAGTTTTCACAAGCGTGCTTCTGTCTTCCCGTGGTCTCCCCTTCAGTTGTCCCCCACAGACCCCATCTTCCTCATCCTCTCCTTCCCCGTGGTCTCCCCTTCAGTTGTCCCCCACGGACCCCATCTTCCTTCCTTATCCTCTCCTTCCCCGTGGTCTCCCCTTCAGTTGTCCCCCCATCTTCCTCATCCCTCTCCTTCCCCGTGGTCTCCCCTTCAGT
This sequence comes from Rhizomys pruinosus, assembly GCA_009823505.1. Taxonomy (NCBI): domain Eukaryota; kingdom Metazoa; phylum Chordata; class Mammalia; order Rodentia; family Spalacidae; genus Rhizomys; species Rhizomys pruinosus. Next base: position 3,898,950 of record VZQC01004208.1, read on the forward strand.
TGTCCCCCACGGACCCCATCTTCCTTCCTCATCCTCTCCTTCCCCGTGGTCTCCCCTTCAGTTGTCCCCCACGGACCCCATCTTCCTTCCTCATCCTCTCCTTCCCCGTGGTCTCCCCTTCAGTTGTCCCCCACGGACCCCATCTTCCTTCCTCTCCTTCCGCTAGCCTTCTCCTCACCCAGACACCTTTCTCCTTCCTCTTCCTCTCCTCCCCTCTCTGCCGTGCTTCCCCGTCTTTCGGTCCCAATTCCTTACCCCCTCCTCTTCCCCTTCTGGCCCTACTCTCTTCTTCCCTTCCGTTCTTCATCCTCTTTTCTCTTCTGCAGGTTCCTAGCAGGGATTCATAGAATTCTGCTCCTTGCTACCTGCAGCAGGCTATTATCAAGCCTATAAGAGTGGTGGCACACGCTTTTAATCCTAGCACTCGGGAGGCAGAGGCAGGTGGATCTTTGTGAGTTCAAGGCCAGCCTGCTCTACAGAGTGAGTTCCAGGACAGCTGGGGCTACAGGGAGACCCTGTCTTGAAAAGACCAAAAAAATGTTTTAAAGAGAGTGACCTCGTTGAATTTCCCCTTGGCCAGTGTCTTTCTTCCAGTTCCCTTCAAATGTTACCACCACAGACCATGAAATGTCTTCTTAGATGTTTTCCTGGGAACCCATATATTTGCATGGATGGATTTTATAACTTATGTAAATAGAATTATAATTTTATGGTTCTGTGTTTTGTTTCATTGCTGCTTTTAGAGATATTTAGGTTGGGGGATGAATCTTATCTTTCCCCCTGGCTATTGGACTGTGTCCTCCCATATAAATCATCACATTATCTGCTCGTTCTGCTGGCGGTACTCATGATGCAGCCTCCTATTGTCAGACATGTTAGATAATTCTGCTGTGAACATACTGTCAAATTATGGCTTTCTGGGAGAATTTCTCTAGTTCTGCTCTTAGGGCTATATGGTAAATGCGTACTTCATTTCACCAAATGCAAGATTACCCATCACGATGGCTAGACCCACTGAGACCCCAAGATCTGTAAGTGAGGATTCTTGTTTTCCCACATCTCTACTTGGTTTTATTTGACTTTATGTTCTAATATGATAGTGGTATAGCTGTCATTTAAAATTACATTTCTCCAGTACTGCTAAGATAGAGCTTTTCTTTATGTACCCGCAGCCTTTGGAATAACCGCTAAGGTAGAGGTTTTCTTTCTATACCCTGTAGCCTTTGGAATTTTTCCCTTCTCTCAATTATTCATTCATATATTATTTGAAATATTTTATTAACATCACTTTCTTTAAGAAGTAACATGATTACATTGAAAGACTGTGTAGAATTTTGTTGTAGTAGAATTTTGAAAGAGAGTGAATGGCAAACTCACATTGTAGTAACTGACAGATTTCACATTATTGTTAAAGTGCGGTAGTATAGTTTTGCCAGTGGTCAATGTTCAGAAATTATTGTACACATAGAATTTCAAATTTATGTTCTAAGATATAATTATGGATTTTTAGTTTGAAGAATATAACAGTTAAGTTCGGTTATTAAACTTCTTTCTATTTCATTGTTGTTGTTTTTCCTTTAATTTTATATTACTCCAAAATACACATATATACCAAATTGACAGGATCTGAAAATAAGCTGTAGGTTAATTCCAAAACATGTTTGGGATTCACATTTTGACAGTAATTTTGCATGCAGGCAGAAAGAAGCATAACTTTGCATTCCCAGATTGCATAGCAAGTTGATGCATGTTTTAATGTACTTTCAAAGAAGAGATTGATTCTTTTTCATAAATCATAGAACTTGGGGAAAATAGAGGCATAAACTTCAAGTTATGTCTATAGTAGCAGCAGGCTTGATCTACATATAAGAATTTGGTGCTAGGATCCACAAATGAGAGACACTGTACATCATTTGTCTTTCTGGGACTGTGTTACTTCACTTGGCATAATGGCTTCTACTTCCATCCATTACCCGCAAATTTCATGATGTCGTCTTTCATTACCACTGCATAGAACTCCATTGTGTAGATGTCGTTCATATCTTATACACATTTTCTGTTGGTTTTCTTGGGCAGCGGGTTGGTCTTCTTGCTGATTTCTTGTATGGTTGTATTAATCATCTCTTTGTTTTAATGCAGCAAGTATCTCCTGTTTGTTTTCTGTACTGTGCCCTGTACTGTAGGCATATCTATCAGGGTATTCTTTTATGACTTAAAAATGCTTAAGAAACCCTTCTTCTCCCACTTGTATGAGCTGTCTGGATATTTGCCAACAGTTATTTCTGTCAGCTTTATAATTACACAGGTTGAGCATCCCTAATTCAGAAATTTGAAATCCTTTGCAGTGCTCAACTTCCTAAGTATTGGTGTTCAAAAGGCATCAGATTTCAGCTTTTCAGATTAGAGATACTTAACTGCTAAAGTTGAGACAGAGTTTACTATATCTGAAAAACTGAAATCTGAAATAATTCTGGAACCAAGCATTTCAGATAAGGGCTATTTAATCTATATACTGGGATTGGGGGTGGGTATTGTTTTTATGCCAGAGAGATAAAGGTCCCCCATCTTGTTTATGTAGAGGGCTGGTTTGTAAGTTCCATCTCATAAATTATCCACCTGCTTCTCGCTGATTCATTGTTACTTCTTTCATATAACAAGTTACCACACATACAAGGATCTGCCTTTGGACCCTGATTCTGTTTTTAAAATAGCAAACAGACTTGGCCCACTAGGCAAATGCTCCCTGAAAGCAGGAGTCCAGGAATGCCTGTATCTTAATGCAGGGAGTTTAAAGCTGCTCCCTGTTGTCATTTTCACGGGAAGAAGCTAAAGTCTTTCAGCGATGGAGGAGCTCAGAATTGTGTGCCATTGGCTGAGTTGGGGCTGTAAGCCAGCTTTTCCCCAGGGCAGATAAATGACCCTGAATGAATAGCCCAGGCTGCCCCTTTCCTTGCTACCTTCAGAGCAGGAGATTTCTCAGCCTAACACTTTATTCCTACCTGGTTTTAGTTACTTTAACCCCTTTATTTGGTGAGAATTTCTGAGCTGGTTGAGCTGGTTATTTTCCTGAACTACTGGGCACAGATGTTTCATATTTTCCGCCCTCCTCTTTCTTCCCTCCTTGGAAGAAATAGGAATTTTTTGGCACGTGTCTAGGAAACAGGTGAAAAGTCAGGCAGTATGGACCAACAGTGACAAAAATGAGCTCTTGGATGGGGCTGGAGAGATGGCCTAGAGGTTAAGAGTACCAACTGCTCTTGCAGAGGACCCAGGTTCGATTCCCAGCACCCACATGGCTGCTGAGAACCGTCTTTAACTCCAGTTCCAGGGGAATCCCACGCCCTCTTCTGACCTCCACGGCATTGCACGACACGGATGCACCAACCTACATGCAGACAGTACATTCATACAAACAAAGAAATAAATAAATAAATTTAAAAATGAGCTCTTGGTGCTTTGCATTTTAATAGGTCTCAAAAACATCGCCCATGTTTGGCCCTTTCTAGAAGAATTAGGTCTTTAGGTACATTGAAGGGTATTTCCTGAACAGGAGAACTTCACATTTATAGGATGTACACCTTCCTCGTTTCTTATTAAGTAGACAGAAAATGATTGTGTTAATCAACTGTATTTTAAGAAGCTGTTCAGGGTTTAGTACTTCTTCCCTGAGCAGGAACCTACCTAAGCATGAACCAAACCTAATTCAGGCTCCCAATATACACAGGCTAATTCATAAAAGACAGAAATAGCACTTTACAGAAAGTGATACCTCCGAGCATAAAATTGGACATTTGGGAAGGAAAGAGGCCTTCTGGGTAATGTTCTGAGGGAGCAGAAGTCAGTAAGGCAGCCAGTAGTCTTGATGGTGTTCTCTGAGGTCACTGGTATTCTCAGCAGTACACCAACAAAGGACTCTTTCTTCTAGAATACCAGATAATTTGTGCCAAAGGCCGCCTCATCTAGGGGCAGTCTCTACTTGTGTCCAGAAACTGTGAGCCTGACCTTAACTGCCATCTCATTTTATGCTTCTGAGCTCAGAAGCCTTGACAACCCCTGACAAGAAGCAAAACAGGGCAGCTTACTGAGTTCTTGTTTCAAAACTGCATAACTATGTGATTGGTATAGAAGGCATTTGGGGTGAGTGGTTGTCAGGTTGGAAGAAAACCAGCTGAGCTGTTCACTTCTCTGAGTGCTGTGTGTCTGGGTTGTGCTGTGTATCTGGGATGTTCTATGTATCTAGAATGTGCTATGTATCTGGGATATGCTGTGTATCTGGGATGTGCTGTGTATCTGGGATGTGCTGTGTATCTGGGATGTGCTATGTATCTAGAATGTTCTATGTATCTGGGATGTGCTGTGTATCTGGGATGTGCTGTGTATCTGGGATGTGCTATGTATCTGGGATGTGCTATGTATCTAGGATGTGCTGTGTATCTGGGATGTGCTGTGTATCTGGGATGTGCTATGTATCTAGAATGTGCTATGTATCTGGGATATGCTGTGTATCTGGGATGTGCTGTGTATCTGGGATGTGCTGTGTATCTGGGATGTGCTATGTATCTAGAATGTGCTATGTATCTGGGATGTGCTGTGTATCTGGGATGTGCTGTGTATCTGGGATGTGCTATGTATCTGGGATGTGCTATGTATCTAGGATGTGCTGTGTATCTGGGATGTGCTGTGTATCTGGGATGTGCTATGTATCTAGAATGTGCTATGTATCTGGGATATGCTGTGTATCTGGGATGTGCTGTGTATCTGGGATGTGCTGTGTATCTGGGATGTGCTGTGTATCTGGGATGTGCTATGTATCTAGAATGTTCTATGTATCTGGGCTGTGCTGTGTATCTGGGCTGTGCTGTGTATCTGGGATGTGCTGTGTATCTGGGATATGCTGTGTATCTAGGATGTGCTATGTATCTGGGATGTGCTCTTCAGTCTCTTCCCTGTTACTCCTCTCTGGAAATAGAAGCTGTCTTTTTGAGACAGGGTCTCCCTGTAGTACCAGCTGTCCTGGAACTCATTCTGTAGACCAGGCTGGACTTGAAGAAGAAGCTATCTTTTTGACATGATAGAAAAATCTTTGTTTTTGTTTTTTTTTTTTGTTTGTTTTTGTTTTTTTTTTTATTAATTTTATTTATTTCTGTATGTGTATGAATGTACTGTCTGCATGCAAGTTTGTGCACCCGTGTCGTGCAATGCCGCGGAGGTCAGAAGATGGTCTCGGATTCCCCTGGAACTGGAGTTCTCCTGGAATTGGAGTTTCAGACGGTTCTCGGCCGCCATGTGGGTGCTGGGGATCGAACCCGGGTCCTCTGTAAGAGCGGTCGGCGCTCTTAACCGCTAGGCCATCTCTCCAGCCCCTAGAAAAAAATCTTTGTATAAAATACTAATATATAGCATTTACTGAAAGAATAGTTGTTTGGGGTGTGGTTTTGTTTTTGTTTTTTGTTTTGTTTTGTTTTGTTTTGACACAGGGTCTCCTTGTTGCCCCAGCTTGCCTGGAAATTGCTATGTAGATCAGGCTGGTCTTCAGCTGATCTTCAGAGAGCTGCCTGCCTCTGCCTCCTCAGTGCTAGAAGTAGAGGTGTGTACCACCATGCTCACCTTTGTTCAGGGTGTTTTAAAACTGTTCTTGCTACACATCCCAGGCTGGTATTGAACTCATAACCCTCCTGATCTGCTTCCCAAGTACTGAGAGTTCAGATGTATACCACTGATAGTTTTCATTCAGGCTTAGAGCCCTTCTTTCTAGACCTTCTAATGTGTTAATCTTCCTACTGGATATTTAAAAATGGGCCAAATGGGGGCCAGAGAGATGGCTCACCAGTTAAGAGTGCTGGATGTTCTTGCAGAAGACTCAGGTTCAAATCCCAGCACCCACATAGCGGCTAACAGCCATTCATAACTCCAGTTCTTGGGGATCCGATGCCCTCCTTCGTCCTTCACAGGCATTGTATGACACAGGTGCACTCACACACATGCAGGCATTATACTCATACACATAAAATAAAAATAAACAATTTTTTAAAATGGGCAAATTGGCTAAACAAACTGTTGAACAATTTACCTAGGCACTAAATAAGTCATCTAGTGCTATTGAAAAGTAGAATAGTTTTGGGGAATATTTAGATGCTTTTAATTACAAATAACTCATATGAATAAGCTTAATTTTTCTTTGCACATTTTTATAAAATCTATCTAATAAAATCAGAGGTTTTGCTCCCTACTAAAGCCTTACCATTTACTTTTTCCTCTTTTAAAAAAAGTAGGCAATTTGGGGCTGGAGAGATGGCCTAGCGGTTAAGAGCGCTGACCGCTCTTGCAGAGGACCCGGGTTCGATCCCCAGCACCCGCATGGCGGCTGAGAGCCGTCTGTAACTCCAATTCCAGGAGAACTCCAGTTCCAGGGGAATCTGACGCCCTCTTCTGATCTCCGCGGCATTGCACGACATGGGTGCACAGACCTACACGCAGACAATACATTCATACACATAAATAAATAAAATGTAAAAAAAAAATTTTTTTTTAAATAGGCAGTTCTTCTTGGTGCTGAACTTAAGGCAGTTCTAAACACTTGTCTGATGTGAAAGTAATTTCTTGCACTAAATAATGTGTCGTGTTGTAGAGGTTACAGATGAAAAGTGATTGAAATCACATGAGCAGATGCCCTGTGCTTTGTCCAGTATAGGCAAAATGACTCGTTTGTGTTGGGCACACTGACACTCAGTTTGTCTCCATAAGCAATCTGAGAAGAAAAGGGTATCTCAGATGGTGATGCATTCTAGAAAGAATTTTCTAAAGTAGTAAAAGTTTCATCTTATGAATTTGGCTCCAAATAATGGTATTTTAGGGTAGGGCTGATGGATAGGCCAGTAAAGTGATTACTGTACAAGCCTGGGGACCTGTATTCAATCCTCCAGGACCCATGTAGAATGTCAGTACAGGAGTACATGCCTGTAATCTCAACACTGGAGAAGGGAAGGACCTCTGGTGCTTAATGGCTGACCAGTGTGTGTCCAAACTGGGGAGCTCCTGGTTCAGTGAGACACCCTGTCTAAAAAAAAAAGAGTTAGAGAGCAATTGAGAAAGATATTCAATTCACATTCACAAGCACATGCATGTTTGTGCACTCGTACACACACAAAAATCGTACTTTGTGAATGAGCACCTTGCTCTCTGACAAGTTTGTGTTACCTGTGTGCCTCAGCCTAGTTTTTGTAAAAACAAACAAACAAACAAACAAACAAACAAACAAAAAAACTGCTAAGTGTTAGGGATAGCTCAGAGTAGCTTTCTAAATCTGCTTTTGTTTGGGGATAGCTCAGAGTAGCTTTCTAAATCTGCTTTTGTTTGGGGATAGCCCAGAGTAGCTTTCTAAATCTGCTTTTGTTTGGGGATAGCCCAGAGTAGCTTTCTAAATCTGCTTTTGTTTGGGGATAGCCCAGAGTAGCTTTTCAAATCTGCTTTTCTGAATATTTCCTATGTTTAGCTTTGGTTTTTAAGAGGATGTCTTCTATCTTTACCCCCTACTGAACATCCTAACACAAAATTTTATCAATGTCACCATAGACTTAGCTATGACTGTTCTACTCAAGGAATCTGACTACTTATAGCCTCTTCCTATTAGTCCTCATCTTAGCCATAGGGATGGTAAGTTTTTAGTTTCAAGATGTGTCTCATGTGGAAAGCATCATTGACAGATCATTAGGGATACATAATTTGAGACTGGATTATTTGATATGGGAAATGGAATGAATATCTAAAATTTTAAGACAATGCCAAATTGACACTCCTAGTGAAACATCCATACTGTGTACATCTGTGTGTGTATCCCTAACTGATCATAGACACACACACACACACACACACACACACACACACACACACATACAGGGAGGGGGTCAGTCACTATTCAAATTAGAGGGACTAGAGCTGTTGGTTTATCAGTTTTGCATCTGGTAAAGAAAAGTGAAGGAGTTTATTTAAAAAAAAAAACAACTCTAGAAAGAGTCAGAAAAAGATGCAAGACTTGTATGGCAGAGTGGGGTGGGGGCATGGAAAGGGAAGTGACTCTAAATTCGATTGAGAAATGATGTATGATATATGGAAATAGTTTAATAACAATAATAAATTAAAAAATAAAATAATTTTTAAAGAAAAGTGAAGGAATAATTGCAAATTGGAGTGATAACAAATTATAAATAACAATATCTAGTTGGAGAAAAATAATGGTGATCAATTTAATATAGGGCCAGAAAAGTTGAGAGAATAAAAATGAGTTACAAATGCAGCTATGTCAAGTGTGATTAATTTATGATGATGACAGCTTTGAAACTGCCACGGGTAAGCACATTCCTTTTCTTCACATTTCAGAAGTTTGTATCATACTGCTTGTATTTAGGGAACCAATGAAGAGGAAGTAGAATTTTCTTAATTCTGCAGTTTTTATTAGTGCATCTTTATAAAACAAAGGGCTTCTTTTGAGGGATTTGCACATGCATAAAGTGTACTTCAGTCCCCCCTGCCCCACCATTACCTTCTTATCTCCTTTCCTCACCTTGCTACTCTAACTCTTGTTTACTAGCTCACCTTCTAGAAAACATGGAGGCTTTGTATTCTGTCCTGGAGACCATTGATTCTCGCCATTGTGTTGCAGATGTTTTATGATTCTTGGGAAATGATTCTGAAAGGAAAATCAAGATTGTTTTAGTCACTATTAAAGTGCCCTTTTTAGGTGTTTTAAATTCAGTGAAAACACATCAGCATAGTCATAACTATTAATAGAATTATCATCACCACTCCACGGAGCATGGGGAATTAGGGGCCCTGAACACTATAGAATCCATTTTCCTGTCTGCTATCACTAATTGGCTGTTAGGGGAATACAGAAATGTATTAGACGGTAGAAGAAAGGGGACAGTACCATTTGACGGGCTCTTCTTGCCAATTAACGTTATCCTGGAGTTAGGGTGATAGATGGTGTAGGCAGAAGAGGTCTCATAAATTACCTTTTAAACAGCAAAAGATTTATATGATCTGAAGTACAAAAATTTATACCTTTAAGTTAAAAATGTGGAACACTAAAGTAAGTTTTATAAATACATTGTGTTAGAAGTAAATATTCCTTAAATTGCCAACAGAAGAGCCTTCACATTCTGATGGAGCTGGGCTCTTGAGAATCTCTTATTAAAAATAGGACAACATGCCTTGGCCTGGGACTCCAGCAGGTCTGCACATGAGAGTCTGCTTGAACTGAGTCCTGGCTCAATCCCTGGGTGTCCTCTGAGAATCTGCTTGAACTGAGTCCTGGCTCAATCCCTGGGTGTCCGCTGAGAATCTGCTTGAACTGAGTCCTGGCTCAATCCCTAGGTGTCCTCTGAGAATCTGCTTGAACTGAGTCCTGGCTCAATCCCTGGGTGTCCGCTGAGAATCTGCTTGAACTGAGTCCTGGCTCAATCCCTGGGTGTCCTCTCCATGCAGCTTTTCCCTGAAACATAAAGAATAAAATCTAGGTTCTTGATTTGAGAGGTGTCACCTTCCTGGACAATCACTTTTTGATTCTTCTTTCTTCCAGTGATTTTAACAGACTTCAGGGGATCTCTGCTGTCAGAAAATCTGTTGCCTTTCAGCTTCATTTATGGTATTTTGTGTTTAGCTTCCTCTAGACTACAACATAAATGAAAGAAATTACAACTCATTCCATTCAAATAATAATTTGGCAAAGGCAGCCCCTAAGTCCGATTCTCAGAAATCCACCTATGTTCCCTTTTTCTGTCCCTCCCACCCTCCTGCTTAGGGAGAGTCCTCAGGCAAGGATTCCCCATTTCTCATTTGTCTTTCTAAATCTAGAGCCTAGCAAATAACCTAGGGCTCAGCAGATATGGAGAATAAAAAGTCCATAGTATGATTATGAATAATGATTTGGAAGAGTTCCAAAACTTTTTGAACTCTGAAATAATTTCTTAATATCTATAAATATAATGTCAGTAGTGAAGATTTAAAATGGCAAGATAAAAGTGATGTAAGGATTAATGAGTAAAGTTGATAGTATCTGTAAATATTAGTAAGCTGAAGAAAATTTAATATTTTAGATGCTATCCCAGTAACACAAAATTTATATTTACATCACTTAAAGGCTACTGAAAATATACTAACACTCCTACTTAGCTATATTCTCACTGAGTCATAAATCAAAAGAGACCTTAGTTAAGACCTGTGATTGAAATTTCAGCATAGTCGAACAACCCTCGTATGTGTGAGGCTGAGTAAGTGGAGCTGGCATTGGACTTTGAAAAGAGAAGGTTCTTAAGACATGATTGCCCTGCTGTAGTGAACTAAGAAAGTATTTTTCTTTTTAGCTTATAAGTGTGAACATACATACCTATGTACTTTAACCTCACAATAATGTTTCTCCTCTAGAAGGGCTAGAAATGAATATATTTTATGGATCAGAAAATGCAGTAATTTTGCCATGTAATTTTGACTTTCCATCAGCCAAAACATAATAAGCACATCAAAACCTTTTTTCTTTCTAAAAGGTCATCAGTACAATAGGTCACTGACTTGCTGTTTGTACTTCTGTCCATCTTGTATTAGCACTGGTTTCCAAAAATGTAGCATATGGCTTCTGGCACATAATATAGGCTTAACAAATGTTTATATACTAATGAATCTAAATTAAACACTTGGAAAATAAAACTGTCCCCATGAAAATATGTGGAGTTCTATTTGTGGCAGATAGTGCAGTATACAGATCAATTAGAATATACCTGAAGTCAGTAAGGAGAACTCATATTGGTATACAAATTCACAGACTTGTATTTTTTCAGCTTCATTTTGATTGGTAACACTGATTCAGACCTAGTTATAAGCTGTATACTAATGGCTTTAATGGATTAGTATATTGGTGTGTTCCTATTCACCTTTTACATTCGGCACAACAGATGCATAGACCTTGATGGTTTCAAATCTTTGTTGAATTCTAGAAAGGGAAACAAAGGACACAGTTCTTAAGAAGCTTTGCCTTTTCTTACACGGGAAACAAAGGGCTTGTGTTCATAGGGAAGTTGCATTTGTGAGTCATAGGGATCCATTATCCATATCTGCTGAAGGACTGTCACCTATGAAGTAAATTTAGAAACCTGCTTGTCCCTTTAGCTATTCATCACTGTTGACTGTCTCCAGTGGCAGGCAGCAGTATTTTTAGAGAAACAATCTGGAGTTCTTCATGTACAGAACATTACCTGATCCCACAACTCAAAGCTACTCAAAAAGTCATAGCTGGCACTTCACAGAGCTGCAGAAGAAAAGAATAGACATGAGGAACAGATAGTAAACTATGTGATGAAAATATCAAGAAATTCGGGTTACTCATCACTGCTGTTGATCTAGATTGGGGATATTCCAGTTTGTCAATGGTGTTAAAAATAGTGTTCAGGGTTTCATATTTGGCTCAGCAATTAAGAGCACTTGTAGTTCTTGCAGAAAACTTGGGTTCAGTTCCCAGCACCAATATGGCAGCCAACACTCATTTGTTCCAAGGGATCAGATGCCCTCTTCTGGCCTACATGGGTACTGCATATATGTGGTGCATTCGTATACATGTGAACAAAACACACATAAAATATCAACAAATAAAATGTCAATAAATAGTGTTCATAGGAATAAATTTTACGTATTTCTTTGTCCTATCAGAAAGTAACCATTGGCTCATTTTTTTTGTATCTCGTACCACCCTGTTTGGATGTATCTGGTATTTATTCTGTTGGTATATGAAGACAAACACGAAGGACCTCTGACTCTACAGCAGCCATGAAGATCCTCTTCGTTTTCATATGATAAATGTAAGAAAATAGCGAGTTTTCTTTAAATGGTAGCAGTAATTTCTAAAGTAAAACCCCTCAATTTTAATACTATAAATTAATATGCTTAAATTTCTTGTCTGTGAGAATTCTTGACTATAGAAATGGGCAAACCATCCTTTAGCAGATCAAAAGGCCAAGACATACATAATTGTAACTGTCTGTACATGGCCAGGTCTTCACCCAGAGAAGATCGTTGCAGCATTTTGTTCTTTGACTTACTGCTAAAACATGGTGATCATTCAGGTCTGGAGAGAGGGGAACTCTCACAGGCATGGAGCCAAACAGAAAACTACTGGCAGGTTAGAAATTCTGCTACAGAATGATATGATGCCTGTCTTGGCAAAAGAAACTTGGAGTAAGTTTCTTTCTTTGATCACCTCATATATTTATTTGATATAATTTGTTGGTGATTTTCCAAACTGTGGAGTAGGGGCAATTGGCAAGTCTGGGGCAGTAAGCTGGTATCCAGTGACGGCCTCTTTTATATTTTAAAATCAATGAAGAATTAGGCACAGTGGCACACATCTGTTATCCCAGCAGTTAAGACATGGAATCAGGAGAATCAAGAATTCAGGGTCACCCTGGGCAGTCTTGTTACTAAAGTGGAAGGGATGAGAGGAAGGAAGAAAGGAAAGAAAGGGAGGGAGGGAGGGGGAAGGAGGAAGGGAGGGAGGAAGGAAGGAAGGAAGGAAGGAAGGAAGGAAGGAAGGAAGGAGGGAGAAATAAAAAATCTTTGTTTCACATGGAAATAAAACAGAACTGTCAGGATTGGTTAAACATTTTAAGGTGATGTTATTGAGATGACATCTGTTAAAAATACCTTCAGCAAGTTGTTTCAGTTGGAGTACAGCCACCATCGTGTTTGAATAATTTATTCACTTAACCAGCACTTACTGGCATGTGGTACTCTGAAAACTGTGTATATTAACTCATTTTATCCACATGACAGTTCTGTGATGTGGGTTCCCTTGTCACTTTTATTTTAAAGATAAGGAAACTCAGGCACAGATAGTTAAGTAACTTACTTCAGACCACAGAGCTAGTAGGGACAGTATTGGCTGTAGAGACACCCGATTTCTGAATGCATACCAAAACCACTGTACTTCGAGGCCTCCAAGTAATACAAAGCAATAATTTTATAAATCAAACTAAGAACTAGTGGTAAATTCCCTTTAGCCTAAAATATTTTATCCCTTTATATCATCTCTCTAGTCCCATCCTTTGTTGAGACAATTACGTGGTTTTTGTTGAAGGCCAACTGTGTTGGATTTAGAGGAACTATCTTTGAATTGTGACATTTACTAGCTATGTGGCTTTGGAAGAGTCACCTTTCTGAGTCACTTTCTTCATTAGAATAGATAGAATGATTCTACTGATATCATCAAAGTTGAAATGTTCTGTAAGATGTAAAGCACTGGAGAAATTTGTTCAGTAACAGTAAAAATGAACAGTTTCTCTAAACCTGAGAATGCCTGTGGGAGCCTTACTATGTTCCTGTGGTTCAGCTTTCATGTTCCCGTAGCCACTATAGAAAACATTCCTTCAGACCCGGATCTTACTTTGGGTATTACAGAAGCAAAAACCACACACGTGATGGGTATCATAGCATGAAAATGGTCCTTGTTCACGCTGAAATGGAGCAATAGACTCTCCATTACGAGTAATAAATTGCATATTCACCCAAGTATTTTTAAAACATACAACTTCCAGAAGGGGTAACTTTGAGTGACTCTCCTCCTGACCTGAGCACTGTGATACTGAACTTGCAAAGCACCAGGTGTAGGCTGCATGGTATTCATCTGAGCTTCTGGTTCTGATCTTGTGAAAGCTAACTCATGCATGCACAACATGATAGGCCATGTCATGCCTCACAGCCTTTTTCTGTGCTATCCTTTTATGCATTTTTTATAAGGCAGAATATATTCAGAGCATTCTGCCTCAAAAGGCATTTTCTTCTTAATGGCTGTGTAGAAATGTTTATTCTCTGCTTCTGTATTTTTAAAAGACAAAAGCATAATCACAAGGATTTAATTGTCTTAGATGTTCCACAAATAGTAATTAAAAGCTACATTTTTTTAGTCTTTCAAAAGTATATCCATGTCTGTGAATTAAGTAAGGCCCTTGGTCAAATCTTGATTTGCACAGCAAAGGTTTAATGCTTCAGAAGTAGCAAAACCAAGGGCTCATGCCCATTGTGTAACACTTTATTGAAATGTGTGTTTATTCTTCATTCTTATCTGTAAACCTAATCCAGAGATCGTGTTGAAATGTCATCTACTACATGGAATTCTTGTTTTTTTTCTTAAATGGCATGCCCCCAAACCATGTTCATATCTGTCCATTGTGAAAGTTTTAAAGTATGCTTAGAACTGTGTCACTTTTGTTTAAAATTTTGTTTTTTAACAAGTACTTCTTTTTTTTTTTTTTTTTTTTTTTGGTCTTTTTGAGACAGGGTCTCCCTGTAGCCCCAGCTGTCCTGGAACTCACTCTGTAGACTAGGGTGGCCTTGAACTCATAAAGATCCGCCTGCCTCTGCCTCCCAAGTGCTAGGATTAAAGGCGTGCGCCACCACGCCCAGCTCAACAAGTACTTCTTAATATCCCCATTTTGTACAGTAGAGAGAAAATATAAAGAACATCAGCCTCAGATTTACGCATAATGTTAGAGCTACTTAGCAGAAAAGCTGACGTTAGTAACTTTTGCATTGTTGGCCTTCAGTGTTCCCTACCAACTCACCAGCCTTTCCTTTGGATGGCCAAGGGAATTGCTAAAGTAGATAAATGTCTTAGCTCATCTCGTATGAGAATGAGAAAAATCAAAAGCCTTTGTGTCATTTTATAGTTCAAAAGTCACTTCTCTTATCCTTGAATAATTGTATCAGGAGACAGGGAGGTCGTCAAACCCCAGTTCTGTTCTGGCCCTGACCAGTGACTGGTTGTTTGACCTTTCACAAGTCTCTTAACTCCTCCAACTCTCTGTGAAATGAGGATGGAAGTTCTGCTCTCGTGCCTGTCTCAGACTGTGACTTTATTGGGAACGGTGAGTGGAAACCCCCACAGATGCTTGCCTCTAACTTTCTCAAGCCACATCCAGTTGCTCAGACAGACGGATGAGCACTACTGAAGCTAGAGGAGAACTGATGACTTTCCAATGGGATGTATCAAAAACACTAGCATCTCTCACCTCCAGTCTCCTTGTGTTAATGAAGATGTGATCCTTCAGAGTAATATTTCCCCTGTAAAACTTGAAAGTCTTAAATAAATTCGAACAGACCAATTTCAAAGCTTAATAAAAACAAAGCTGTGAATTAAGCAGAAAGAACTTATCAGATCTACTTTCTGAAGTTATAGTTTGCTTTACTGCAATCCTCTCGTAAGAAGCAATACTTTCAGCTATGTCAGAAGATAGAGAATTTCCCGATTCAAGAGTGTATACAAGTGGGAGACTGTCCATGAAAAGTGCGTCATAACATTGTAAATTAAATTCTAAAGAAACTGTATTACAGTAGCAATCAAATTTATAGTTTCTTGTAGCATAGTTTAAACATTAGCCATTAATAAATTACTCCATCAGTTCCAAGAGCAATGACATGTTCAGAAGCCTCTTTGTATTATAGTTCTTCAGTTCCTTTATACTGACAGTTTCAAAGTATTTAAGTATTTTATATATTACTTTTTAAAAATTACCCTTCTTCCCCAAAATGGATACAAAGAAACTGACTTTTCACCTAAAAAGAAATACAGAGTAGTAGCATGTACGTGAAAACATCTTCAGACCTAGCACAGTGATCAAAGGGACTAGAATATAAGGTCAAAAAGTGGGACTACTGGGACTGGAAAGAGGATGCAGTGGTTGAGAGCACCTGCTACTCTCGGAGAAGTCCTGTCCCCAGCACCGTGTCAGTAGCACTGTGTCAGTAGCTCATAGCAGCCTGTATCTAACTCCAAGGGGATCTCATGCCTCTGGCTTCAGATGTGGGCTCCTTGACTCATGTGCACATACCCACATGTAGACACACATACATAATTAAAAATAAATAAATCTTAAAGAAGTGGGTATATTTAGGTTTGAATCCCTATCATACAGTTTACTTGGTGGTTGGTTCCCTCTTTTGTTTTATAAGTTATTACTTGTATACAGTAGAATTCATGTTATATATACAGTATAATGAATTTTTATATTAGTGTGCAGTTGGTCAACCTCTACCACAGCCCATTTAGTTCCTTTTCTATATATTCATTTTCTAGCCTCAAATTTTCCACTACATAAGCAGGAGCTTGATTTGGGGCAGATCTGTTGCTAATTCTGCAGATGATAGGAGAGGCTCGTGTGTATCAGCATTCATCATTCAGACACTGTCACCAGGTACAGAGGTACCATCTTCTGTGGTGCTGTGCAGGTCAGAAGAAGGTGTTGGATTCCCCTGGAACTGGAGTTGAGGACACTTGCTAGCCACCATATGGATGCTGGGATTCAAACCCAGGTCCTCTGCAAGAGCAGCCAGAGCTCTTTACCACTGAACCATCTCTCCAGTCCCCAGAGGTACCATCTTTAAGGATGTCATCAGTTCAGGATAGACGTATATATGTGTGCCTATTAATTTATACATTAGAGAAGAAAAGGATACTAGCCAAGGAGCATATGCTCCCTGAGCAGTTGAATTACCAAATAGTAAAGGTCTCTACATTTTGTGTACTACTTCCTCAAGAAGCAAAAGGAAAACCTGAATAATGGATTTTGATCCAAGTACTTAATGTTCTAACAGGCTTCCACTTCAGCTGTTTCTATTGTTATTGGAGAACAGGAAATTTACCAAGAGAATACTAGAAACTATTAAAAATATCAGATTGTTTAGAAAATTACCTAATCTGTACCACCTTTGAAACTGAAATCTTTGTATCAAACATCTCCAAAGACTTACTTTGAATCCCCAGATTCCACTCAGGGATTACATTTGGTCTTCAGAAAAATTTGGATTAGAAAAGCTACAGTAGGCTATGAAACTCTGAGTGCTTTCACTCTCACCTTGTGTATCTGGGGCACTCTTGGTTTATCTTGTCATCGGCATCGTCGTTGTCATAGCTAGTTTAGGCCAGGATTGCCACCTAGAAACAGAAAAAGGCTGCGCTGATGATCTTACAAACACTTCGTGGGTGTTTCAGCCTGAAGCTTGTGGACCTAGAAGTACAGAATTACTGCAGGTAATTCTTTGACTTTTAATTTCTGGAAAATGCTTGTACTGTATGTTTCTTTTTTGTTTGTTTGCTTTGGTTTTGGTTTTTTTGAGACAGAGTCTCCCTGTAGTTTTGGCTGTCCTGGAACTCGCTATGTAGACCAGGCTGGCCTTGAACTCACAGAGATCTGCTCCCCTCTGCCTCCTAAGTGCTAGGATTAAAGGCATGTACCACCATACCCTGGTGAATGTGTTTCTTAATGGTGACTGTCTCCACAATGCCTTCTTGAGGACACTGTCTTTAGGGTGGTGTCCTCGTATGCTGAGGACGGTTCTGGTGAGATGAAAGTAGCAACAATATGGCTTGTAATTGACCCATTTACTCTTCAAGGGTAAGTACAGATAAAGGGCCTTTGTTTTGTGGATTTGCCCTATAACTCTTTAAAATGACAGGCCATCTTAAAGGATCTGGACCACTCCAGGTCCCAGTAAGCTACTCTGAAAAATTAAAGCATCTGTGGCAAGTGCTTCTGGTTCCCATCTGACCTTCTGTTGTGCTTCCCAGAAGCCAGTGAATGAGACACTTTTTTTAAGGCATAGCACTATTCAGCATTTGGACTGATGTGTTTTTTAAAATGTGTTAATACTACAAGGCCTTGACTATAATCCTGGATTGTCTCTGAATGTGGCATTCTGTCACTCACCGTGCTGCATAGAAACACTGTGCAGCCTCACTCCCTGACCCTCCTCCTCCCCATTTCTACCACAAGGAGGCAGCTATTAGATATAATGCTACTTACTAATTAGTTTAATAACCAAGGACATCTGTTTTACATAATCTAGAGCCAAATTAGGAAGGCTTTCATGATGTTCAGAAATTGTCAAAGTTAGAAAACCTAAATGGTAAAATTGGTTGGCTCTTTTTGCTGGTTTCCAGCCAGTTGTATCCTTTTAAACAGCAATAACAGAAAGCCGTGTATCTGTGGGCATTTAGAAGGTCTTCAAGGAATGGTCCCCTCATAGACATCACTCCAAAACACTTTTAACTTAACAAATTATAGTATGATTTGACTCTTCTTCTTGTCCTTGCTTCTTTTACACTGGGAAAAAGTTTCTTTAAAAAAGTAGTCCTGCTGGGCATGGTGGTGCACACAGCTTTAATCCCAGCACTTGGGAGGCAGAAGCAGGCGGATCTCTGTGAGTTCAAGGCCCGCCTGGTCTACAGAGCGAATTCCAGGACAGCTGGAGCTACAGGGAGACCTTGTCTTAAAAGGACCAAAAAAAAAAAGTAGTCCTAAAAATTGTCTCCTCCAGAATGTTTTTCTCTGATCTTTATTTCAGATAGGGTCTAACTGCAGGTCTGCATTTTTGTTTCGCTTTGTTTTCATGCAGAACACTTTTTTTTTTAATTTCTGTATGTGTATCAATGTACTGTCTGCATGCAGGTTTGTGCACCCCTGTCGTGCAATGCCACGGAGGTCAGAAGAGGGTGTCAGATTCCCCTGGAACTGGAGTTCTCCTGGAACTGGAGTTTCAGACAGTTCTCAGCCGCCATGTGGGTGCTGGGGATCGAACCCGGGTCCCCTGCAAGAATGGTCGGTGCTCTTAACCGCTAGGCCATCTCTCCAGTCCCCATGCAGAACACTTTTATTTTTTATTTATTTTTTTTTTATTTATTTCTGTATGTGTATGAATGTACTGTCTGAATGCAAGTCTGTGCACCCGTGTCATGCAATGCCGCGGAGGTCAGAAGAGGGTCTCGGATTCCCCTGGAACTGGAGTTCTCCTGGAATTGGAGTTTCAGACGGTTCTCTGCCGCCATGTGGGTGCTGGGGTGGAGAGATGGCCTAGCGGTTAAGAGCACCAACCGCTCTTACAGAGGATCTGGGTTCCATCCGCAGAATACTTTTAAGCTTCATTTTTACATATCAGATATCTATTTGGCCAAAATAATTTTTATCCTTAGCAAATTTATAATCCTGGACAGCAAGCTATTTTAGCATTTAAAATTGCTACCTGGGAGGGATGTAGGGTACCTAGGTCAGAGATTAGTGTGAAGAGGGATTACAGGAGGCAGAAGCAAGAAGAACATCTATTCTAACCCAAAAAATTGTAAATCTGGGCAAAAGTGTACAGTTCTGAATATCACTTTCTGTGTTACTCTGCTCTCTGGCAATGGAGCAGATTAACCAATACTGAATATTTTATAAATAAAGGAATTTTATATGGCTCAGGGTTCTGGAAAGGCTGGGAGGTCCAACTGGTGTGGGTAAGGGCCCTGGTGTGTCCTAAGAGCAGGTAGAAGGGTATGCACATGCACACACAGACACACACACACACAGACACACACAGACACAGACACACACACACACACACACAGACACACACACACACACACACACACACACACACACACGTGCGCGCGCTTGCTTAAGACAGAGAAGAAAAACTACACATCACAGAAGCCCCCGAGATACTTAACCCAATAATGGTGTTAATACAGCCATTAAGGCACTCCTGTGACCTCATTGCCTTTTAAAAGGTCTACCTCTCAATATCCCTGGGTTGAGGATTAAGTGTCACATGGATTTTAGGGAAGACATTGAAATCATAATTGTGAAAAGGAAAAAAAAGAAAAAATGAAAAAAAGAACACATAGATAAACTTATTGTGGATTTTTCTCAGCTTCTGCTTGTCCCTCCATCTCCTGTCTCTGACCTGCTGATTTTTAGAGTAGATGGCACAGATGTGAAGGAAAGAGGCATTTTCTACAGCTGGAAAAATCAGTGGTCTCTGAAATGTCCATGTTTATAAAGACATTCTGAAAGATGACCTTCTGAAAGATGAAAGTACATGAAGCAGGTACTCCCGAGGTGCAAACCGCAGTCTAGACAGGCTTTCCAGCTTTGCCCCTCTGCTTATCCATGGTTACCATTTGGACTCTGATCTTTTCTTTGGCCACTATACAACTAATCCAATATCAGGCATTAGGAGGGAGTTGAGATGAACTCCACCAGGTTCCTGATACCAGGAACATGGTTTCTGTTTATTTCTTTTTGCTTTGTTTGGGTTTTGGTTTTGAGACAGTATCTTACAGAGTAGCCCTGACTTGTTTGAAATTCAGTTTTAGAGCATATTGGCCTCATACTTGAAGGAATTATCCTGCCTCTGCTTCCTGAATGCTGGGATTATAGTTATGAGCTCCTGTGTGCAGCTGAGAGCCCAGTTCCTCCACAGTTGCAATAGGTGGTCAAAGAACAGCATCTGGTGAATAATGTCTCTGGGCTGAACATCCTGTGAATGTTGGGGCAGTTCTTTGAGGATATGAAGTGCTTGTTCTACACGGAAAAGCTGTTCTGCCATCCTGTTTTCTGCTCTGTGCTCAGATAACAACTGCACTGACAAATCACAGCCTAGCAGAGTGCTTCTAACTCCACCAGAGGAAAAGAGTCTTAGAGAAATAATAAAAAATAAGTACAGAAATGTGAAGACCTGTATCTTTTCCTGTGCTCTTTCTCCCTCCTTCTCTTCTGTCATCCCTCCTTTTGCTTAGAAAGGTATATATATCCAAATATGTGCACACCCTTAATCGTCAAACTTAATTCTTGATGACTTTCCTATGAAATTAGATTACTTTCACTTGTATTTGTGCCTGTTTGAGGAAAGAATCCCATTCTTATTCCTCATAAAGATGAAAATGAATGTGAGAGTGTGATAGAAGTTGCTTATTTGAAAATAAATTGCAAAAAATTGAAAATAAATTGCAATACAAATATGCATGTAATTTATTTCATGTTTTTCATATCTAAAACAGAAACTGATTTCCTGTTTTAAAACAGTATTTAATGACAGTGTTTGAAATTTTCTAAAAATTAGTTGTCATTTATGTCCAGTAAATGGGAAGTTTTTGTGTTTAAAGTATCGCTACTCATTTATTTTCTTTGTCTCCCCCATACATGTTGACTGAGTCCATGCTGTGTGCGAGGCACTCAGTTCTAGGTATACAGTTGTATATTCATACTCTCATTCTTATAGAACTTAAGTGTGGGGGCTGGAGAGATGGCCTAGCGGTTAAGAGCGCCGACCGCTCTTACAGAGGACCCGGGTTCGATCCCCAGCACCCACATGGCGGCCGAGAACCGTCTGAAACTCCAATTCCAGGAGAACTCCAGTTCCAGGGGAATCCAAAACC
>VZQC01004208.1:3920792-3956559 GCA_009823505.1 Rhizomys pruinosus
ATTTATTTTTGTATGTGTATGAATGTACTGTGCGCATGCAGGTCTGTGCACCCGTGTCGTGCAATGCTGCGGAGGTCAGAAGAGGGCGTCGGATTCCCCTGGAACTGGAGTTCTCCTGGAATTGGAGTTTCAGAAGGTTCTTGGCCACCATGTGGGTGCTGGGGATCGAACCCAGGCCCTCTGCAAGAGCGGTCGGCGCTCCCAACTGCTAGGCCATCTCTCCAGCCCTGTGATTACTTTTTATAGACAAGGACGGAGGGAGGAAAAAAAAATTATCTTTCTTGGAACAACAGGCAGATTCCAAATAGGCATGAGGGAGAATTTCCTTCTTTATTATGTGTTGTCATTTTACTACTTATTCCAATCTACATGACTTCTTTTCTAATGGGAACCACTTAACTGGACCATTAAATATGATGATTTCAGGTTCAACAGACTCTCCCTTGAAGCTGACCTGATCAGGGTGGAAATGGCCAAAAACTTAGACAAATGTAGTGTGAGAACCTCTGGGCCTCGGCCGAGAGTAGATCATTAAACAGCAGGTAAGGGACAAATCAGACTCCCAAGCTGTCATACATCTGGGGCCTAGAGAGAGAAATAATGGTCATTTCTCTTGTTGGCTGTAAAATTAATTTGCTTGAAAATAAATCAAAATTTCTGTAGGCCAGGAATCAGGATTACTCAGTGACCTTTGTTATTTGTAATGTGGCCAGAGGGAAAAGGCCCATGAGTGTATGGCACATTGATCGAGAAACTCAGTTACTATGGAGGATTTGGTAAAAAATGAGTTTCACAGAAGCAACCAAATGGAAGATAACTGGACCTTCACAACTAAATTCTGAAAATACTCTTCTCTTGAAGAATAAAAATCCTTCCATTCATCCCTTTTTTAATAACCTATGATCTGTTACCTAACAATGTGCTTTCTTCATTTTAAATGGTGTCATCATTCAGAAGTGATGCTGTTAAAATAGTAATGGTCACATTTTGCATACTGCCTGTTACCTGTCAGTTTTCCTACCTCAGCTCCTTTCTTTGTCACTACACCCTTAAATCTTTAAATTGTCTTCTTATCTCATAAAATTCATTTATATAGTTTGTTTCTAACACCTTCCTTGGCAACTTAATTTATATATCTGCCATTTTTCAAACAGGGTAATACCGTGCTCCTCTCTAAAATTTTTAAATCCATTTTTAAAACCTCAGCCTTTGGGTTAGCTTGGCTTCTGATGCCAACTGTTCATCTCCTTCCTCTGTCAGCACACACATGATTTTCAGTATATTTCCTCCAATTTTCTTCCTATTACTCTGAAAAAGAACTTTCTGTATTATATTTGTCATAACATGTTAAATACCACAATTATGGTGGCTTGAGCTATTTTAATACCCCCTTTGAGTAAGCAGAATGCTCTCTCTAGGAAACAGTGACCACTTAAGGATGGTTCACTTAGGATGATTAGCATAGAGGAGAGCAATACCTGTATCTCTCCTAAAATTACAATTCTTTATACTTTGTGAAAAAAAATAATGTTGAGGGCTAGAGAGTTGCCTCAGCGGTTAAGAACGCTGGCCCTGGGTTCAGTTTCCAGCACCCACGTGGTAGCTCACAACCATCTGTAACTCCAGCTTCAGGCTATCTGGTGCCCTCTTCAGGCTTCTGTGGGCATTTACATAAAACAAAAATAAATATTTTAAAAATAATTTTTCAAACATTCAAAGCTTTTTCTTCTTTTATTATTTTTATTTTATGTGTACAAGTGTATTGCCTCATGTATGTAAGTTCGTCTGTGTTATGCAGCGCCCACGGGGGTCAGAAGAAGGTGTTGGATTCCCCTGTAGCTGGAGTTACTTAGCCACCACATGGGTGCTGGGAATCAAACCCCAGTCCTCTGCAAGAGAAACTGGTGCTCCTAACTTCTGAGCCAATCTCTCCAGCCCCAGATTTTTCTTCAATAACCAAGAAATCCTAAGTCTCTTCTGAACCATGTGTCACTTCTGTATCTCTTAGGCATTTCTTGCCTTTTCTTTTTATTCTTTTTTTAAAATTTTTGTTTATTTTATTTATCTTTTCGAGACAGGGTCTCCATGTACCTCCAGCTGTCCTGGAATTCGCTCTGTAGACCAGGCTGGCCTTAAACTCACAAAGATCCGCCTGCCTCTGCCTCTGCCTCCTGAGTGCAAGGATTAAAGGCGTGCACCACCACACCCAGCACTAATTATTTTTTATGTGTATGAGTGTACTGTCTGCATGTAAGTTGGTGCACCCGTGTTGTGCAATGCCGTAGAGGTCAGAAGAGGGCGTCAGATTCCCCTGGAACTGGAGTTAAAGACAGTTCTTAGCTGCCATGTGGATGCTGGGAAACGAACCCGGGTCCTCTGCAAGAGCAGTCAGTGCTCGTAACCTCTGAGCCATCTCTCCAGCCCCATTTCCTGCTTTTTCTTTCATGTGTCTACTCTTATGTTTCTAAATGTCAAAAATGGATCCATTTGCCTGCTTGGGTATGAATACTACCCTCACAAAGAGGATTATAATAATAAGGAAACAATTTCTAAGATATGTACGAACTCATGCATACATGAATATATGCACGTAAAGTTACAGGAATATAAAGAGATCATATTTTCAGAACCTTTCAAAAAGCAAATATTTTGGGGGGAGTTGTCCTTTTTATACATTTATACTTTTGAATCTTTGTGCATTTCACATAGTACATGTTGATCTCATTTCTACCTTCTCCCCTATCTGTACACACCTCAACTTCTCCCCTTCGCATTTCATGCATTCTGTCGTAAATGTTAAGGCCTAAATGTCCCCAGATGTCCCTCAGTGTGAGTTTATCCACTGGAGCCTGGTCAGCCCATCTAGTGCCACTCCCTCAAAGAAGAACAATTCTCCCTTACCCAACAGTGATCAGCTACCAGTAGTCCCTCAGATAAGGCTGCGACTTCTTACCCATTTCCCCAGTTCTATGCTGGGTTTTGTCTGGTTTGACTCTGCTGTCACCATTGTAGGTTCATATGAGCAAGTTCCCAGAAGTCTGGAAAACTGTTTCCTTGTGGTCATCCAGCACCCCTGGACCATACAGTTTTTTCTTCCTCCTCTTCTACAATGGTCCCTGAGCCCTGGGTGACAGAGGTTTAATATAGGAGGACTATTGAGGGGCACACACTCTGCAGTCTCTACATTTTGGCCAGTTGTAGTCTTCTGTGTTGATCAACATCTATTACATGAGGAAGCTTTGCTGGTAAGAGTTGAGAGATGCATTAGTATTCTCTCTGCCCACTGCTCTGCTGTTCCCTGAGCTTAGGTATAGAGGTTGCATTGTAGATGTGTCACTTAAGGCTGGACAACTCACACTCCCTGTGTTTAACCAGTTGTGGAACTATGTAATGGTCTCCATCCATTGCAAAAAGAAGCTTCTTTGATGAGTGATGACAGGTATACCTCTCTGTAAATATCAGGATACATGTGTGGCATAAAGGGTGGAGAATATGTATGTATATTTTAGAGTAATATAAAATTAAAAGGGAAAAATGTGAATCCCAAAATATGATGTCAAAATAACATAGTTTATTTTCAGACAAAATGATTCTAGTATAGGTATCACACACACACACACACACACACACACACACACACATATGCATATGTTGAAACAATGTGGATTGGAGGGAACAACAACAAAAGAACTGGGGCAGGGAACTGACTGAAGCAGTAAAATTCTTCCCCCCCCCCAAAAAATAATCCTCTGCTTTGAAAAACTTTGAAAAGACTCAGAAGGGGATACAGGCAGACTATATGAACTCTGGAGGTGTAGGGGGGCAGAGGAGGGAATGAGTCTGGATTGAACTAAGTGATGTATGAAATGCGCACAACTTCAATAAAAATATTTTTAAAAGAAATATACTTCAGGGGCTGGAGAGATGGCCTAGCGGTTAAGAGCGCCCGACTGCTCTTGCAGAGGACCCAGGTTCGATCCCCAGCACCCACATGGCTGCTGAGAGCTGTCTTTAACTCCAGTTTCAGGGGAATCTGACTCCCTCTTCTGACCTCCACGGCATTGCACGACACGGGTGCACAAACCTCCATGTAGACAGCGCATTCAAACACATACGAAAATAAATAAATTTTAAAAATTTAAAAAAAGAAATGTACTTCAAAAAAAAAGAGATTACATTTCTCTGGAGATGTGACAGATGTAGGATTTTCTCTAGGATCTGTGATCTCCACAGCCATGCAGCCATGTGTATTTGGCTATGTTTACAGTACCAGGTATGAATTCCTTCCCATTGAGCAAGCTTTAAGTCCAATCAGATAACTGTTGATTCCCCACCAACCCCCACCTCAGATAAAAGTGCTAGTACCACACCAATAGAGATAGGTAACTGTGCCAGTCATTGTTGTGGTTATTAGGCTTCCCAGCTGGGTTGGACCATTGATTGATAGTCTCCTTAGCAGCTTGCATAGTGTCCTCTGATACTATAAGAGCTAGTCTTCAGGAGGAGGCTTCCAGTCAGTTCTTGCTCTGAGTCCTGTGTCTGAAGTATGGCCTGTCTTCAGCAAATAGGGTCTTACTAAAAGACAAACATTGTTGACATGCATTTTAAAAAATTGCCTTTCTCTGGAGTAACTGATTGTGCTAGTTAATATGAATTTCTTTCCACAGCAATGTTGTTGGTAGACAAAATTGATTAGAAGGAGAATAGAATAAAATTTATGTCGTGCATGCTTGGTGAATGGTTGAGGTCTGGTAAAGTTTCTAATGTACACATGATTAGTAGCACTCATTTTGTATTTCCTACTGTCCCATAATCTTTGTGTTTACCTTCATATTTTATTGCACATTCTAGGAATTGTGCTTGCTCTTAAGTCATTTGTGATCATTCAGACTCTTAGGCACTCATTCATGTAGACATTTACTTTGGGATACCTTTGTTACACAGGACTATTTCCCTAATCCTAAATTAGGGTACAAAATTGCCTCATGTGATCGCCAAGGAGGTAGATGCTATATCTACCAAGGAGGTAGATGCTATATCCACCAAGGAGGTAGATGCTATATCCACCAGGGAGGTAGATGCTATATCCACTAAGGAGGTAGATGCTATATCCACCAAGGAGGTAGATGTTATATCCACCAAGGAGGTAGATGCTATGTCCACCAAGGAGGTAGATGTTATATCCACCAAGGAGGTAGATGCTATATCCACCAAGGAGGTAGATGCTATATCCACCAAGGAGGTAGATGCTATGTCCACCAAGGAGGTAGATGCTATATCCACCAAGGAAGTAGATGCTGTATCTACCATGTTTGCACAAGCTGCTTCTCATGGTCTCTTGGTAGAAGTTTTGAATTTTTTTAATTCTTAAAATAGTATTTTTACTATTTTAAGCATTTGTCATTCTTTATATTAAAAGTACTAAGATAGGAAGTATGTATTTGTATCCATGCAATATATATGTGTATTATTAATGGCCAAGTTATAAAATATTAAAAGTTTCTGCTTCTAAAAATAATAAATAAAAGTTTCTGTTTCTAACAAGATTACATATATTTAAATGTATTTGATTTATTTTTTATTTCTCACAACACTACTAACATAATCTCTTACAAAATATATTTGCCAAGCCAGTACTTGTTGGATGAGTGCATTACTGAAACTAATATGTCCATTAATAGGGTAGTCCTCTTCCATTTCATCTTCCACCTGTCATACATAACTATTTGTTAGAATTTTTTATTGGTAGTTTATATACAACTAAATATAAAGAAAGTTGACACAAATTGCTTCAAGTGATTTTAGCCTATCTGCTTATTAACAAGAAGATATTCATTGAAACATCCAAGATTAATTCATATATGTATTTTCCATATACATTATGATTTGAAACCAAGACTAATGTAGACTGAGTTACTTCATATTCTGCAATTACACTAAAAATGCTTTGTTATGATATAGTTTTAAAGTTTGATTATTTGACTTAATTTTTTAAAACTTAGCAGGATAATAATGAAGGTGAGGATAGTATTGATGGTATTCTTGGAGCTTTAATCAAAGAGTTTCAAAGATCAAAGTGACCTTGCACATCCCTTAAAGGCAGGCAGCTCTCTGGAGTATGGATATTTCCTGAAAGATACTCAGTTCCCAAAACACAAAAAGTCCTGGGACTTGCTATGGACATTGTGTATGTAGTCACTAGAGAAAAGATGTCATGGTGATTTGTAGGACTTTGTATAGTTTCAATTTCGAGTATTATCATTATAGTTAAGGAAAACTTCAGATTAGCTGCTTTGGATACCTTAGATATAGTAAACATGTTTGGAAAACTTTATAGTTTTTAGAATTAATTTGTACGGTTTCAGTATATTTTAAATAAATTATTTTCTTAATTTTATGTTTATGGTTGTGTAGTTTCAAGGCATGTAAGTGCATCATGTGTGTGCAGCATCTGTAGAGACCAGAAGTGGGTGTCGGAACACCTGGAACCAGAGCTATGGACAGCTGTGAGCTGCCACATGGGTGCCGTGAGGTCTCTGAAATAACAGCAATCACTCCTAACTGCTGACCAGAATCTCCAGCTCCCAGCGTCCCAGAACTATCACAGACTGTGTGGCAACGAATCTTTTTAAAAATGCTTTCAAAATTTATTTGTATTTTATGTATATGTGTGTTTGTCTCCATGTCTCCATGTGTGTAAGTGCAGCACATTCATGCAGTGCCTATGGAGGCAGAAGAGGGTGTTGGATTCCCTGAAACTGGAGTTACGATCAATTGTTAGCCACCATTTAGGTGCTAGAAACAAGCCCATATTCTCTGCAAGAGCAGCCAGTGCTTTTAATTGCTGAGCCATCTCTCCAGCCCCTGTAGCAAAGAATTTTTGATTTATCAGTCATAGCCACGTCCTTTAGTCCTTCCATATTAGTGTGAGCCTGTGATGCCTTCTTTGTGTTATAGAAGCCGTAACTATGTATTGTAATGACCAGGAAGGGTAAGCTATTATATATAGACTATACTTTGTACTTGGTTGGAGCTCAGTAATAAAGTGACCTTTGTGATGTTTTATTTTCCATGAAAAGGTTCTATGGTAAAAGACATATCATTAAAGGATTGGCCTAGGGATCTAATTTTGCAGCTGCTTAGACATAAAAGCCAGCTTTCCTGATTGATAACACTTAAGGAAAAAAATAGGTTTCTTAACTCATTGACAAAACTTACAGCAGATGCTGAATAATATTTTGAAGACATGTTGACTTGTTTTTGTTTTGGAGGGCACCTCAAACTCAGTGTGTAGCCAAGGATGACCTTGAACTCCTGCATACGTGTCCAAGGTTGGATTGAATTTCAGTTCCTGCATTCGTGACTAAAACACTTCTAAAAAGTCAAAAACTTACAATTATTCAACTCTTCTCTAACAGTGTTACATGTGTCCATATGTGTCCATTCCAGCTCTCCTTACATTGATCCTATCATCTGGTCTCCTTGCTTTGTTTGTAAGAATTTGCTAGTAATTAAAGGTGTTTCCAAGTTTGTGGTCAAGACAAAAAAAGAGAGAGGGATTAGGGAATTATTAGTGTTACTTCCTGCTAAATTTACTTCTTATGAAAGATCTAATATCTGAAATGACCTTCTGCATATTGTTTACCTCATTTATCCACTCATACCATTTTTAAATAGGGTATTTTTCTAATTTTTTTATTGAATTTTGTGACTTTCATTCAATACAGTTTGAAGGCATTTAGATTCCTTCCCCATCTGCACTTCCCCCCCACTGGCCCCCACCAATTTAATGTACCGCATAATATAATATGTGCATATATGCATGTAATATGATCTGTAGAGTCTGAGTTGTATCTTTTTAAAAGAGGCCAAAAAGCCTAGTATACCTGAAAGCAGAATATCACACGAAACAATACAGATATCTTTCTATCATGATGAAAGTGAATGTGGCCTTAACACCATAGCCAAGGGGTAAAGACAAACCACATTCACATGTCCAGTGTGAACAATGTAGGTAAGGCCCAGAAGTTAACATGATCCTGAATACTCAAGGGTGTGCGTACAGAACAGTGACAGGGACAATGAAATTGTCTTTGTGCTATAAATTTTCAATTGTAGAAAGTTACAGCTCATTCAAGACCTCATATCCATAATGTGATCTGACAGCAGCAAAATCACTCCACTGGTAAAAGACTTAAATGAAAAGCAATGCTAAATGCCTGCTTTGGAGAGAAAAATGTCACAGTATTATCTAATCACACATCCAAAGGGTGTCATAGGAAACAAAAAACGAGGGCCACAAATAGACCCATAGGCCTTTGTTACCATGCATCCACAAGATTGTTAATTTGTATAGTAATGTGTGCTTTGTTCAGGCATCAGTCAAATATCTCAACCTCAAAACAGAATAAATATGATCTAAAAGGTAATACTGGTGATTATCTGATCAGAAGATTCAACAATAAAAAAGAGGATGACAAAAAAGATGGATCAATTGCAAGCATGGAAATACCATTAATAGTGGTCTTAAACTCAACAGATGAAACTATAAAGAGCTTAAAGAAACAGGCCTTCACGTGCACTCTACCTAGCATTTCAGCAAAGTTTCTATCATGAAGTTACAGCACAGAAACTATAAGTGAAACAAACTAGGCAAATACATGTAATTCATCCTAAAGAGATCCCAGGAAAAAGAGAAGGGCCAGAGCACAGGATTTTAGAGCCTTAAGGTGATAGATGTCAAGAACCTAGATTTCTTAGTATTATTTGTACTATAAGAATACCAAAGCCAGAAACATTAATTGACTCCCCCCACTCTAATGTTTATTCTAGCCACATTGAAATATTGATTTGGATCCAACAGGTTTTGCTTTGGGGAAGAACAATGGAAATACAAAATCATTTACATTCCAGAGCTTAATGGTGATGATAATATTAGTAACAATTGTGAAGTCTTGTTTACATATATGTCCAAGCTGTGACATATGTTAATGTCTCTTCAAAAGAATAAAATTTAAAAAGGAAGTATATTAAGTTTTCCTTTGCATGACAGATACATCAGAGAACAGCTTTAAAACAGGAAAGATTGTTCTGGCCTATGGTTTCAAAGGTTTCAGTTCATGGTCAGTCTTATGAGCACAGGCTTAGGCTAAACATCATGGTAACACAAAGCAGCTTCACCTCCTTGCTGGCCTGAAGCAGAGAGGAATAGTAGGAAGGAGCCATGGCCAAGACGCATATTCACTTCTACTAAGACCCTCCCTCCATAGTCCCACACCTCCTGATTAATCTGTTGAAATTCTGAATCTGTCAGTGGATTAGGTCAGAGCCCTCCTGATCTTCATGTCTCTGAAAATGATCACAGACACACTCAGAAGTAAGTTTTATTAATCTGTGTAATTATTAATTATCTCTTAATATGATAAAGTTGACAATCAGTATTAACTATCATAGGAAATAATGTATACAAAGTCTGATTTGACATATTTATACCATTGCTGCTACAGCTCCAAGAGAATCATTAACACTGCTTTGTAGAGGAAATTAGATTCTCCAAAAGGTAGAGGAACTGCCTGCTGAGCTGGCTTACCTGTAGCCTTTGCCTGACTAGTCTTCACTGACCCAGTTTCTCCTCCCTAGAAGGAAAAAAAAAAAAAANCTGAGGGCAGGAGTCAGGTCTAAGAGTTATCTGAATTCTCAACTTCATTTATCAAGGCTCATCCCATGAAATGCTAACTAAATAAATATGCAAAGATTAATTATTCTGTACTTCAAAGTCAATGGCAAAAGGCCCGAGGAACCAGTGCCTGTTGCTTTGTATTCTTTCCCCTTTCAGGGCTGTCTTGTCTACACTAATTCATTTTCCACTTGGCTTTCAGAGAGTATTTCAAGAATGTAAATCTGCTTCTGTTATAAATCCAACTCCCTAAAATCTTCTAAAGCTCCTTTAGATACATCTGCAATTCTTCAGAACGATCAGGACTTTTTAGGAGCTGGCCAGTGTCTAATTCTCCACAGTCTTGCTCTTCCCCTCTATTCCACTCGAAGTTACTGCCCCAGCCATAGTAGTCTATTCACTGGTCCCAGAACATGTTAAATTCACCCTTCCACTGCCCTCCAGAGCGTGAATGCCCTTTACCACCATTCACCATGGCCAAATTATATATGATGTAGAAACACTTCTTAGGATGCTCTATTCTAAAATCGTAGCCCCATGTATGTGACTAAGACAAAGGCTTCCTGTCAAAGAGGTCACCTGTTCACACTTGCATTCCAAGGGCTCTCATAGCTAATGTTTAAAGATCTGTACTAAATAAGCACACATAGTATAACTGCTTACATAATGAATGAATACAAATACGATCAAGTTAGGAGCTCTATTATTGTCATATTCTTCTTTTATTAATTTGTCATTTTAATGCTTATGAGAATTTTATTTTGCTGTGTAGTCGCCTGTCCTTGTGCAATCAGAGGCTAGAGGGGCACTGGATCCTTGGAACTGACTAAAAGGTTGTTAGTCACAATATGGGTGCTGAGAACCAAAACCGAGTCCTCTTAAAGCAGCCAGTGCTCTTGACCACATGAGCCATCTTCCTCGCCCCAATAGTCTACTATTTTAAATGCAGGTAAGTAAATAGACATTATTTCAGAAAGTTCAAAAATTTAATGTTGTAAACATTGAAGCTGAAACAGGTCAAAGAAAATCCAGTATTTCTGTAAATGTGATAAACATTTGTTTTCATGGTTAAAAATACATGTTCATGTTGGTGAGGGTAGTCCACAGAGACTTTCCAAAATAAAACAGGTTATTGCCAAAGCCCTTGCAACTGCCTCACCAGAACTTGAGGAAGACCATTGCTGAAGACAGGAATACTTAGACTAGGCTCAGAGC
The DNA here is from genome assembly GCA_009823505.1 of Rhizomys pruinosus. Taxonomy (NCBI): domain Eukaryota; kingdom Metazoa; phylum Chordata; class Mammalia; order Rodentia; family Spalacidae; genus Rhizomys; species Rhizomys pruinosus. The sequence continues at coordinate 3,931,684 of VZQC01004208.1, forward strand.
AACTGAGCTATACGTTCCAAAAGGAAGCTCCTCCTGAAGACAACTCCCACAGTATCAGCAGATCACTATTGTAACTACCAAAGGAGAAACAATCACTGATTCCATCTCAGTGTAATCTTTTTATCTGGTGGTAATCGACATGTCTAATTGGATTTAAGCTATGCTAAGGGAGGATGTCATAGTACTGTAAAATAGCAAAAATAACACGGCTGGAAGGTCTTAGAGAAAAACTACTTTTGTCACATCCTCAGATGAAATGTAATTTCTTACTGTACCTAAATATGTATCCTTATTAGATGAGTTATTTGGTAGCACACATCAAGAAGCTTCCTTGCAACAGTTGGCACTATTACAAAGTTCCACACTGATTAAACATCAGAAAAAAGATGACTGTAAGTTGCCTAGCCTAAGTGCACATCTACAATGCAATCTCTACATCCAAGGCTTCAGAGAACATAGAATCTTCTCAATCTCACTCAAGTGAGCTTCACACAAGATGATAATTAACCCAGAAAACAGCAACTGGCCAAGTCGCAGAGATAAGAACTGAGAGAACGTGTTACCCTGAATAGGACTCCTATACCAAAGCTGCAGAGATAAAGAGCTGCAGAGAGCATCACCCCTGAATAGGACACCTATACCGAAGTGCAGAGATAAAGACTGCAGAGAGCTCCCCCCTGGAATAGGACACCTCATCAAACTCTGCGCCCAGACTCAGGGACCATTACAGAGGAGGTGGCAGAAAGATTTAAGAGCCAGACAGGTAGGCTGCATACACAAGAAACGTTTCTCCAGAACAGCCAGGAAGTTCCTTATGTGAACTGACAGCAATGGTAACAAGCACGTAAGTACGTCAGACAAAATTCAGTGCCAGAGTGGGGAAGAATCCTGAGCGAGGAACTACCGGCAACAGACAACCTACTGGGAGAGAGGGAATTCTTTTTTTTTAATTTATATTTTATTTATTTCACTTTAATTTTTTTGTTTAACTGACTGTCTTGGCCATGCTAATTTAGTCTGTGCACCCGTGTCATGCAATGCCGTGGAGGTCAGAAAGGAGGTGTCGGATTCCCCGGAACTGGAGTTCTTCCTGGAGTTGGGAGTTTCAGACGGTTTCTGGCTGCCATGTGGGTGCTGGGATCGAAACCTGGTCCTCTGTAGCAGCGGTCGGTGCTTCTTAACCGCATAGGCATCTCTCCAGCCCGAGAGTGGATCTTTTTAAGGGTGTGACACTAGATAGGTTACCTAGGCTACAGGGGATGGAGATACACTAGAAAGACATTTGGAGCCCAAAACTTGACTTGACAGGACTTAATATACATGACAAGCACATGGAAACCAGTGAGGGACTCTTAGGAGGGCTGCAGCCATGGGAAGGGGCCTGAACAGGATAAACGCATGCTCATAAAATGCAACGATTTTTCTCAAAGCCACTGAGGAATGATTCATGAGGATTACAAAAGGAGGATGGATTGGAGATTGTATCATGCCTGGAGCATTTCATAGTGAAGCATGCAAGACAGCCAAAACAAGCCACCATAACATCCGAACATGACTACCATGAATTACTGATCTTTTGTGTACCTGGAAAAACACACCAAGTAAATTTCTTTTAAAGCAAGTTTAGTTAATGGTATAGATCTCTGGTGAACTGGTTAAGCAGTGAGGTGGTTTTCTAAGATAGTATTGGGCTTAATATGCTCAAGACCCAGAAATGTCTATTTTTTACTTTTAGTGAAATCCCAGAAAACTATTTCTAACTTTAACCTCCCAGAAAATAAAACAGAATGTGGATTAATCTGGAATATTAGTGGTGGAAAATAAGAGCTGTGAATCAGTTTAGGCAGAACTGATTTGTAGACGTGACTTGATGGGATGTTTGTTAAAGAAAATAACACCGAGTGATGTAGTTAACATTAGGGTGATTGGGAAGGGGAGTAAAAATGTGTATTTGTAAAATTGGAATTTAGAAATAGGATGACTCAAGTACCCAGATTTAGTGTGGCAGAACTAAGAGAAAAGAGTTAAAGATTTTGTAGGTTTTACCTAAAGAGTTTCTAGATTAATAATGGGAATGAGCTGGGTGTGGTGGTGCACGCCTTTCATCCTAGACTTGGAGGCAGAGGCACAGGCAGATCTTTGTGAGTTCAGGCCAGCCTAGTCTAACACAGTGAGTTCCAGGACGTGGGCTAAAGCGGAGCCCTGTTCAAAAAGACAAAAAAAAAAAATGAATAATAAAACTGGGAAATGTTCTGTTAATAGCACTGAAATAACTTACAAGTGTGGGTGATGTTAATTTGCTCCTTGTAGGTTTCACTTCTACCCTTTGTCCCTGAAGTAACCGAAGTATATTTAAGTGGATATTATTATAGCTCTTTATTGCACATAATACTGATACTAATGCAAGGTTTTCTAGTCATTTCAAAAACATTCCTCAAAAAGTAGATCAAGGTTCAAAAATAATACTATTAATTTTAACAGCCATTTGTGTTGTTTTCCACTTTTTTTTTTTTTTTTTTTTTTGTATTTTGAGACAGGGTCTTCCCTTTGTCCAGCTGGCCTGGAACTCGCTTTTTTTTCCCGTTGATATTGTTAGTAGGCTGGCCTTGAACTCAACCAGAGCATCCGCCTGCTCTGCCTCCCAAGTGCTGGGATCAAAGGTGGTGCATCACCACGTCCAGGCTCATTTTCATTACTTTTCAAAACAATCCGGGCGTGGTGGCACAACGTCTTTAATCCCTAGAACTGGGAGGCAGAGGCAAGTGGATCTTGTGAGTTCAAAGGCCAGCCTGGTCTGGTCTAAAAAAAAAAAAAAAAAAAAAAACACGCTGAGTATCCAGGAAGCTTTGGGACTAACAGGGAGACTCTGTTTGAAAGACCAAAAAAAAAAAAAAAAAAACAAAAAAAATCAAAGTATATTTATGCAGATATACTTCTTAGTTAAGATCTGATCACTTAAAAATTTAACTTCCAAGTGAAATGATCCTGGAACCAATTCTAAATTGATTATAAAAAGGACTCAAAGAGCTAACTAGAAATTTCTGCTTTCTTTTTTTTTATAAAGCTTATTTTTTTATGTGTATGAGTCTGCTTTAGTTGGTACCTGTGTTGCAAAGTGCCTTGATGCCAGAAGAGGGCGTTGGCCCTTGGCTGGATTATGGAGGGTTTGTTAACTGCCATGTGGATGCTCGGGCTTTAACTGGGTCCTCTGCAAGAGAGCCAGTGCTCTTAACCACTGAGCACATCTCCCTGGCTTTTTTTAATTTAAAACTTCTCATTTAAACTTCACAACTTTATGCATTCCATTTTCCTTAAAAGTAATTCCAGGAGCATTACTATTTCTAATCCGATATTCTTTATACAATGGTAGCTGAAAACTATTCAATATGATGGTAATTTATTTTCATGAACTTAAGCTAATTGAGCCTATCTTTACAGTTATTAATTATAATTACATTATAATGTATATTCCAAAGGAAAATAGAATAAATATAATGCAATCACTGTAACTATACTGTAAAAAAACCAGTAATTATATATTAGCTCCCATCAATTTAGTCACATACCATTGCACTTAATGCATTCAGTTTGTTCCAAGCATAAGTTAAATGATAAGTACTGACTTTCCCTCATAGACTTGATAATTTATGGTCCTTTTAAGTCACAGCACCTACAGTCCCATCTTAAATCATTATAAATTGTTTGGGAGGGAGTACACTGCTCTATGTAACATACTTAGGGGACAGTTTCCTATTGAACACATGCCATTCACTTTAGTGCCTTGGCTTCTGCACAAAAAAAGGTTTAAAATGTATTAAATAAAGACAGTTTCTGATACCCGTCCAAATTTTATTATTTTATATTTTTGTGTGTATGTGTTAACCATGCGGGTTCTAGGGATTGACTAGGCAGGTCCAGCTTGGTGGCAACTGTCCTCATCGTCTGAGCCGTCTCATGGATACCACATCTATTTTTGTCTATTTTCCTACCCTCAATACCTAGAAAATCGTTTGATGTATCAAAGGCTACCAATTACTATTGGTTAGATAATTATAACTGTACTCAAAGGTCTAGAGGTTGGTCACCTGGGATCTTGGTAACAGCACAAAAATCCTTCCTCCATGATATGAGGTTGATATTCTTTCCTGATCAAGAGGCACAAATGACTGTAACTATTTAGAATGCTTCTTAGAAAGGGAGGTTTTTTTTGCAGCATATTTCATGTGCACTGATAAAATTATTTGAATTTTTAGAAAACCTATTTGCAAAGTTGAATTAATATGGTGTCAACTCAGAAGAAATAAATTTTTCAGGAGTTCAGTATACAAAAAAAGAAACGACACACAGGCCACACACCTGATCTGAGCCTCTGACCTCCACTATTTCATGCCAAGTATGAAAGAGGCATGTTGGGAGGGGAGAATATGTCTAAAGACAAAGTGGATCAGGTTAGATACGAGGGTTGCATAAAAGAGACTTTTAAAACAAGTACTGAGACATCAAACTTTGCTGGGGAAGCCTCAGATGGTATTTTAAGTTATCACAAATCTCAAATAAGCGGAGAGGGCATAAACAGTATAATAAACAACAACAACAAACAAACAAACAAAAAAGCGAGTGGTTACTTTATCCTTTTTTAATCTTAGCACTTGGGAGAGAGGCAGGCGTATCCTTGATGAGTTCAAGGCCAGCTGGTAGTCAGAGATGCATGCTACAGGAATGGATATCCCTCGGAGTCCAGGAGCTGGGGTACAGGAGACCCTGTCTGTAAAAGCAACCAAAACCAAACACATAAAACAACAGAAAAAACCAGTGTCACATTATGCCAGAAGTAGTTGGTACAAGTGATTTCTCAGAAGAAAAGGTACAGAAACTTCGAAACTAACATCCATCTTTCTCTTGTGGTTTCCCTTAACCTTTCAAAGAATCAGCTAATAAAAACACACCTTTTACTAGACTAACCTTCAAGGATTCTGTGAAGTTTGCAGAAGCCAGCATTGAGGACTACAAGAAGACTTTCACTGTGATTATATGATATTCTAGCAAGCCAACAGGCCAAAGCCTGTTTTATATTATTAAAAGAACTATTTAGGGGTGGAGATGATGGTTCAGGGAGTTAGGAGCACTGGCTTGCTTTTTGCAAATGACTGAGGTTTGAATTCCCATAGCACCCTATGGCAGCTAAAAGTTGTCCGTAACTGTAGCTTCAGGGGATCAAACGCCTTTTCCTGGCCTCCATTGGGCACTGTACAGGATGAGTGCACTTACACCATGCAGGCCAGCACTCACACACAATTAAACTAATAAGTAAATGTAAAATTTTAAAACGATACTATTTGAATTAAATTATAAACATGTGCCCCTGTTAGAGTCGCTCCTCTTCTCCAACCAGGAACAACTTACTCTGTGGAATGTAGGCTGAGGAAGGGATGGTTTCCTTTGTATTCTTCATTCTTGCGCCCTGCTTTTCACAGCCCACTGCAAACACTTAAGAACCAATATTCACTCATTCTATCATCCTTCAGACACTCACTGGAGGTCCATAACACAGCAAGCATCCTCCTACAGATGCAAGAGACAGTAGTGATAGGCATGGGGTCCCTGCCTTCATAGAAAAACCCTAGTATGTAGAGGACAAACTCAGCCACAAGCATTCACACACTGAAGGAAAAGCAGAGAAATGCCCTCAGGAGAAATAACAGTGATCGTCCAACCAATCCAAAACTCCAAAATCTTTAATTCAGATGAAAAACGAGTTTATAATTAAACACTTGTTTGGCAGACATCCGCAATCTTAATGGGATGGCAGTTTTGTGGCAACACATGATGATCTGCCCTCATTACTCATGTGTCAGAACTCCCAAAAGTAAACCCTTCCTATTTTACTATGAAGAGCTATGAGATCCAAACAGTGACTCGACTTGAGATGCAGAGGATGCAGGATGGTACATGTTCTGCTTGCAGTGGTGTACTTCTTCACAACAGGCTGTAATGGCTGCCTTACTTGTAAATGTCTGAGGTGTGAGGTTAGCTCAGGAACAAAGGAGAGGACAACACTGACATTAATTTATCTTAAAGAGTGGAACTGATCTTAGTAAAACACACAGAGCAAGAATCTTTATGTTAGTCATTTATAATCTGTGGAATGAATAATGTATGTATATTTCACATATATATTTATACAACAATTATTAATATACATGCATAAATATATATTTGTAACTCAGACACAAACTGTTTGTGATAGAAGAAAGGCAGCTGTGAACAAACAGCACAAATTATGCTCAAGTATTGAGCTGTCTGTGTTTTGCTTATTTTGGCTGAAGGGGTGCCAGAGTTTTGGTTTTTAAGATCTTTATCATTTCTATGTGTGTGTGTGTGTGTGTCCGTAGGTGCGTGGTGATGTGTACAGACAAGTAGCGAATAAAGAAAAGGGAGTTTCACGCATGAGCGCACTGGACTGAAATAAAGTTTTCGGTTAAGCGTCGCACACATCGTGATGTGGGTCCTGAAAACTGAATTCAGGTCCTCTGGAAGAGCAGGTTTGACTCATAGACCTGAGTCACCTGTTCAGCCCAGAGGAGGGGCTTCTTAGTTCTTTAAGTATTCAAATTTTTTCTGTGGGTTTTCCCCTAAGGATTCTGTGAGGACAGTTCTTTCTTTTCTTTCTCTTTCTTCTTTTCTTCTTTCTTTTTTCTTTCTTTCTTTTTCTTTCTTTCTTTCCTTCTTTCTTTCTTTCTTTCTTCCTTTTCTTTCCTTCTTCTTTCCTTCTTTCTTTCCTTCCTTCCTTCCTTCCTTCTTCTTCTTCCTTCCTTCTTCCTTCTCCTTCCTTCCTTCCTTCTTTCTTTTCTCTTCTCTCGTTCTTCTCTTTCTTCTCTTCCTTTTCTTTCATCTTCTCTCTCTTTCTTTCTTGCCTTTCGTTCTCTCTCTCTCTTTCTTTCTTCTTTCTTTCTTTCTTTCTTTCTTTCTTTCTTTCTTTTCTTTCTTTTTCTTTCTTTCTTTCTTCTTTCTTTCTTTCTTTCTTTCCTCTCTCTTTCTCTCTCTCTCCTCTCCTTTTTTTTTTTTCTCCTCCTCTCTTCCTCTTTTCTTCCTTTTTTCTTCCTTCCTTCTTCCTTCCCTTCCTTTCCTTCCTTCCTTCCTTCCTTCTTTCTTTCTTTCTCTTTTTTTTTTTTTTCCCCACTCCAGTCACAAAGAAGAAGGTGAAGCAGCAGGCTGTTCCTCCCCTGCACTCAGCTCATGGATCCACTGGAATTCTCCTCATTACTTTGTTTTTGTGTCTTTGGCCATTCCTCTATAAAAGAATTTAGGAAACACATGTTTTGGGTGAAGATATTGCTGTTATCAATAAAGGAAGAAAACACAGAGCATGGTGGTCCCACCCCTAATCCCAGCCTTTGGGAGGCAAAGGCAGGCCTAGCTATCTCTGGGAGATAAAGGCCACCCAGTTCACATTGAGCAGCATTCCAGTCAGACTGGAACTAGGGAGACTCTATCAAAAACAGCAAGCAAGCAAGCAAGCAAGGAAGAATAAAAGGAAGGAAGGAAGGAAGGAAGGAAGGAAGGAAGGAAGGAAGGAAAGAAAGAAAGAAAGAAAGAAAAAGAAAGAAAGAAAGAAAGAAAGAAAGAAAGAAAGAAAGAAAGAAAGAAAGAAAGAAAGAAAGAAAGAAAGAAAGAAAGAAAGAAAGAGAAAGAAAGAAAGAAGCTTCCTCACAGAATCCTTAGGGGAAAACCCACAGAAAAATTTGAAATACTTAAAGAAGCTAAAGAAGCCCCTCCTCTGGGCTGAACAGGTGACTCAGTGTTTATGAGTTCAACCTGCTCTTCCAGAGGACCTGAATTCAGTTTTCAGGACCCACATCACGATGTTCACAACCACTTTTAGCTCCAAGGGATCTGATACCTCTTCTGGCTACTGTCTGTACACACACACGCACACACACACACACACACACAAATACAAATAAAATCTTAAAAACAAAACTCCTCCACCCCTCAGCAAATATTAAGCAAAAACAGGACAGCTCAATACTTGAGCAATAATTTGTGCTGTTTGTTCACAGCTGCCTTTCTTCTATCACAAACAGTTTGTGTCTGAGTTACAAATATATATTTATGCATGTATATGAATATATGTGTGTATACATATATATGTGAATACATACATATTCATTCCACAGATTATAAATGACTAACATAAAGATTCTTGCTCTGTGTGTTTTACTAAGATCAGTTCCACTCTTTAAGATAAATTAATGTCAGTGTTGTCCTCTCCTTTGTTCCTGAGCTAACCTCACACCTCAGACATTTACAAGTAAGGCAGCCATTACAGCCTGTTGTGAAGAAGTACACCACTGCAAGCAGAACATGTACCATCCTGCATCCTCTGCATCTCAAGTCGAGTCACTGTTTGGATCTCATAGCTCTTCATAGTAAAATAGGAAGGGTTTACTTTTGGGAGTTCTGACACATGAGTAATGAGGGCAGATCATCATGTGTTGCCACAAAACTGCATCCCATTAAGACTTGCGGATGTCTCCAAACAAGGTTTTAATTATAACTCGTTTTCATCTGATTAAAGATTTGGAGTTTTGGATTGGTTGGACATCACTGTTATATTCTCCTGAGGCATTCTCTGCTTTTCCTTCTAGTGTGTGAATGCTTGTGGCTGAGTTTGTCCTCTACATACTAGGGTTTTTCTATGAAGGCAGGGACCCCATGCCTATCACTACTGTCTCTTGCATCTGTAGGAGGATGCTTGCTGTGTTATGGACCTCCAGTGAGTGTCTGAAGGATGATAGAATGAGTGAATATTGGTTCTTAAGTGTTTGCAGTGGGCTGTGAAAAGCAGGGCGCAAGAATGAAGAATACAAAGGAAACCATCCCTTCCTCAGCCTACATTCCACAGAGTAAGTTGTTCCTGGTTGGAGAAGAGGAGCGACTCTAACAGGGGCACATGTTTATAATTTAATTCAAATAGTATCGTTTTAAAATTTTACATTTACTTATTAGTTTATTTGTGTGAGTGCTGGGCCTGCATGGGTGTAAGTGCACTCATACTGTACAGTGCCCATGGAGGCCAGAAAAGGCGTTTGATCCCCTGAAGCTACAGTTACGGACACTTTTAGCTGCCATAAGGGTGCTGAGAATCAAACCTCAGTCTTCTGCAAAAAGCAGCCAGTGCTCCTAACTCCTGAGCCATCACTCCAGCCCCTAAATAGTGTCTTTTTAAGTAATTAAAACAGCTTTGCCTGTTGGCTTGCTAGAATATCATATAATCACAGTGAAAGTCTTCTTGTAGTCCTCAATGCTGGCTTCTGCAAACTTCACAGAATCCTTGAAGGTTAGTCTAGTAAAAGGTGTGTTTTTATTAGCTGATTCTTTGAAAGGTTAAGGGAAACCACAAGAGAAAGATGGATGTTAGTTTCGAAGTTTCTGTACCTTTTCTTCTGAGAAATCACTTGTACCAACTACTTCTGGCATAATGTGACACTGGTTTTTTTGTTTTTGTTTTTGTTTTTGTTTTTGTTTTTGGTCTTTTCAAGACAGGGTCTCCCTGTAGCCCCAGCTATCCTGGAACTCACTCTGTAGACCATGCTATCCTGGAACTCACTCTGTAGACCATGCTGGCCTTGAACTCACAAAGATACGCCTGCCTCTGCCTCCCAAGTGCTAGGATCAAAGGTGTGTACCACCACGCCCGGCTTTTTTTGTTTGTTTGTTTGTTTGTTTGTTTGTTTTTGATACTGTTTTATGCCCTCTCCGCTTATTTGAGATTTGTGATAACTTAAAATACCATCTGAGGCTTCCCCAGCAAAGTTGTTGATGTCTCAGTACTTGTTTTAAAATCATTTTTATGCAACCTCTGTATTAACCTGTCCACCTTTGTTTTAGTAATATCTCCCCTCCCAGACATGCCTCTTTTTCATACTTGGCATGAAATAGTGGAGGTCAGAGGCTCAGATCAGGTGTGTGGCCTGTGTGTCGTTTCTTTTTTTGTATACTGAACTCCTGAAAAATTTATTTCTTCTGAGTTGACACCATATTAATTCAACTTTGCAAATAGGTTTTCTAAAAATTCAAATAATTTTATCAGTGCACATGAAATATGCTGCAAAAAAAACCTCCCTTTCTAAGAAGCATTCTAAATAGTTACAGTCATTTGTGCCTCTTGATCAGGAAAGAATATCAACCTCATATCATGGAGGAAGGATTTTTGTGCTGTTACCAAGATCCCAGGTGACCAACCTCTAGACCTTTGAGTACAGTTATAATTATCTAACCAATAGTAATTGGTAGCCTTTGATACATCAAACGATTTTCTAGGTATTGAGGGTAGGAAAATAGACAAAAATAGATGTGGTATCCATGAGACGGCTCAGACGATGAGGACAGTTGCCACCAAGCTGACCGCCTGAGTTCAATCCCTAGAACCCGCATGTTTAACACATACACACAAAATAATAAATTAATAATTGGACGGGTATCATGAACTGTCTTTATTTAATACATTTTAAACCTTTTTTTGTGCAGAAGCCAAGGCACTAAAGTGAATGGCATGTGTTCAATAGGAAACTGTCCCCTAAGTATGTTACATAGAGCAGTGTACTCCCTCCCAAACAATTTATAATGATTTAAGATGGGACTGTAGGTGCTGTGACTTAAAAGGACCATAAATTATCAAGTCTATGAGGGAAAGTCAGTACTTATCATTTAACTTATGCTTGGAACAAACTGAATGCATTAAGTGCAATGGTATGTGACTAAATTGATGGGAGCTAATATATAATTACTGGTTTTTTTACAGTATAGTTACAGTGATTGCATTATATTTATTCTATTTTCCTTTGGAAAGTACATTATAATGTAATTATAATTAATAACTGTAAAGATAGGCTCAATTACTTAAGTCATGAAAATAAATTACCATCATATTGAGAATTTTTCAGCTACCATGTATAAAGAATATCGATAGAAATAGTAATGCTCCTGGAATTACTTTTAAGGAAAATGGAATGCATAAATGTGAAGTTTAAATGAGAAGTTTTAAATTAAAAAAAGCCAGGGAGATGGCTCAGTGGTTAAGAGCACTGGCTACTCTTGCAGAGGACCCAGGTTTAAAGCCCAGCATCCACATGGCAGTTAACAACCCTCCATAAATCCAGTTCCAAGGGCTCAACGCCCTCTTCTGGCATCCACAGGCATTGTACACACATGAAGACACAAGACTCATACACATAAAAAAATAAGCTTTATAAAAAAAAAAAGGCAGAAATTTCTAGTTAGCTCTTTGAGTCCTTTTATATATCACATTTAGAAGTTCCAGATCATTTCACTTGTGAAGTTAAATTTTTAAGTGATCAGAATCTTAATCTTAAGAAAGTATATCTGCAAAATATACTTTTGATTTTTTTTTTTTTTTTTTTTTTTTTTTTTGGTCTTTCAAAACAGAGTCTCCCTGTAGTCCAGCTGTCCTGGAACTCACTGTGTAGACCAGACCAGGCTGGCCTTGAACTCACAAAGATCCACCTGCCTCTGCCTCCCAAGTGCTAGGATTAAAGGCGTGTGCCACCACGCCCGGATTGTTTGAAAAGAATGAAAATGAGCCTGACGTGGTGATGCACACCTTTGATCCCAGCACTTGGGAGGCAGAGGCAGGCGGATCTCTGTGAGTTCAAGGCCAGCCTAGTCTGCACCTGGTCTACATAGCGAGTTCCAAGCCAGCTGGGACTAAAGGGAGACCCTGTCTCAAATATACCAAAAAAAAAAAAAAAAAAAAGTGAAAACAACACAAATGCTGTTAAAAATTTAATAGTATTATTTTTGAACACTTGATCTACTTTTTGAGGAATGTTTTTGAAATGACTAGAAAACCTTGCATTAGTATCAGTATTATGTGCAATAAAGAGCTATAATAATATCCACTTAAATATACTTCGGTTACTTCAGGGACAAAGGGTAGAAGTGAAACCTACAAGGAGCAAATTAACATCACCCACACTTGTAAGTTATTTCAGTGCTATTAACAGAACATTTCCCATTATTATTATTTTTTTTTTTTTTTGTCTTTTTGAGACAGGGTCTCCCTATTGCCCCAGCTGTCCTGGAACTCACTGTGTAGACTAGGCTGGCCTTGAACTCACAAAGATCTGCCTGCCTCTGCCTCCCAAGTGCTAGGATTAAAGGCGTGCACCACCACACCCAGCTCATTTCCCATTATTAATCTAGAAACTCTTTAGGTAAAACCTACAAAATCTTTAACTCTTTTCTCTTAGTTCTGCCACACTAAATCTGGGTACTTGAGTCATCCTATTTCTAAATTCCAATTTTACAAATACACATTTTTACTCCCCTTCCCAATCACCCTAATGTTAACTACATCACTCGGTGTTATTTTCTTTAACAAACATCCCATCAAGTCACGTCTACAAATCAGTTCTGCCTAAACTGATTCACAGCTCTTATTTTCCACCACTAATATTCCAGATTAATCCACATTCTGTTTTATTTTCTGGGAGGTTAAAGTTAGAAATAGTTTTCTGGGATTTCACTAAAAGTAAAAAATAGACATTTCTGGGTCTTGAGCATATTAAGCCCAATACTATCTTAGAAAACCACCTCACTGCTTAACCAGTTCACCAGAGATCTATACCATTAACTAAACTTGCTTTAAAAGAAATTTACTTGGTGTGTTTTTCCAGGTACACAAAAGATCAGTAATTCATGGTAGTCATGTTCGGATGTTATGGTGGCTTGTTTTGGCTGTCTTGCATGCTTCACTATGAAATGCTCCAGGCATGATACAATCTCCAATCCATCCTCCTTTTGTAATCCTCATGAATCATTCCTCAGTGGCTTTGAGAAAAATCGTTGCATTTTATGAGCATGCGTTTATCCTGTTCAGGCCCCTTCCCATGGCTGCAGCCCTCCTAAGAGTCCCTCACTGGTTTCCATGTGCTCTGTCATGTATATTAAGTCCTGTCAAGTGAAGTTTGTGTCTCCAAATGTCCTTCAGTGTATCTCCATCCCCTGTAGCCTAGGTAACCTATCTAGTGTCACACCCTTAAAAAGATCCACCTCTCGGGCTGGAGAGATGGCCTAGCGGTTAAGAGCACCGACCGCTCTTACAGAGGACCAGGGTTCGATCCCCAGCACCCACATGGCAGCCGAGAACCGTCTGAAACTCCAACTCCAGGAGAACTCCAGTTCCAGGGGAATCCGACACCCTCTTCTGACCTCCACGGCATTGCATGACACGGGTGCACAGACTTGCATGCAGACAGTACATTCATACACTTACAGAAATAAATAAAGTAAAATAAATAAAATAAATTAAAAAAAAAGAGATCCACCTCTCTCCCAGTAGTTGTCTGTTGCCGGTAGTTCCTCAGCTCAGGACTTCTTCCCCACTTCTGCACTGGAATTTTGTCTGACGTGACATTACGTGTTGTTACCATTGCTGTACATTCACATAAGGAACTTCCTGGCTGTCTGGAAAACTGTTTCTTTGTGTTCACCTACCTCTGGCTCTTACAATCTTTCTGCCACCTCCTCTGTAATGGTCCCTGAGTCTTGGGGGGCAGAGGTTTGATATAGGTGTCCTATTCAGGGGGGAGCTCTCTGCAGTCTTTATCTCTGCACTTCGGTATAGGTGTCCTATTCAGGGGTGAGCTCTCTGCAGTCTTTATCTCTGCACTTTGGTATAGGTGTCCTATTCAGGGATAAATTCTCTACAGTCTTTATCTCTGCACTTTGGCCAGTTGTGGTTTTCTGGGTTAATTATCATCTGTTGGAAGCTTCACTGGTGAGAATTGAGAGATTCTATGTTCTCTGAGCCTTGGATGTAGAGATTGCATTGTAGATGTGTCACTTAGGGCTAGGCAACTTACAGTCACTTGTTTTCTGTGTTTAATCAGTTGTGGAACTTTGTAATAGTCTCCAACTGTTGCAAGAAGCTTCTTTGATGAGTGCTACCAAATATACTCATCTATAAGGATACATATTTAGAGTACAGTAAGAAATTACATTCATCTGAGGATGTGACAAAAGTAGGTTTTTCTCTAAGACCTTTCCAGCCGTGTGTATTTTGCTATGTTTACAGTACTATGACATCCTCCCCTTAGCATAGCTTAAATCCAATTAGACAGTTGTCGATTACCACCAAGATAAAAAGTGCTACCACTGAATGGAATCAGTGATTGGTTTTCTCCTTTGGTAGTTCACAATAGTATCTGCTGATACTGTGGGAGTTGGTCTTCAGGGAGGAGGCTTCCTTTTGGAACTTATAGCTCAGTTGCTCTGAGTCCTATGTCTGAAGTATGTCCTGTCTTCAGCAATAGGGTCTTCCCTTCAAGTTCTGGGAGGCAGTCAAGGGCTTTGGCAATAACCTGTTTTATTTTGGAAGTCTCTTGGACTACCCTCACCAACATGAACATGTATTTTTAACCATGAAAACAAATGTTTATCACATTTACAGAATACTGGATTTTCTTTGTCACCTGTTTCAGCTCAATGTTTACAACATTTAAATTTTTGAACTTTCTGAAATAATGTCTATTACTTACCTGCATTTAAAATAGAACTATTGGGGCGGGAGAGATGGCTCAGTGGTCAAGAGCACTGGCTGCTTTTGAAGAGGACTCGGTTTTGGTTCTCAGCACCCATATTGTGACTGACAACCATCAGTTCCAAAGGATCCAGTGCCCTCTTCTGATTGCCACAGGCGTTATACACATGCATAAAATTCTCATATACATAAAATGACAAATAAATAAAAAGAAAATGAAACTAATAGAACTCCTAACTTGATCGTATTTGTATTCATTCATTATGTAAGCAGTTATACTATGTGTGCTTATTTAGTACAGATCTTTAAACATTAGCTATGAGAGCCCTGGGAATGCAAGTGTGAACAGGTGACCTCTTTGACAGGAAGCCTTTGTCTTAGTCACATACATGGGGCTACGATTTTAGAATAGAGCATCCTAAGAAGTGTTTCTACATCATATATAATTTGGCCATGGTGAATGGTGGTAAAGGGCATTCACGCTCTGGAGGGCAGTGGAAGGGTGAATTTAACATGTTCTGGGACCAGTGAATAGACTACTATGGCTGGGGCAGTAACTTCGAGTGGAATAGAGGGGAAGAGCAAGACTGTGGAGAATTAGACACTGGCCAGCTCCTAAAAAGTCCTGATCGTTCTGAAGAATTGCAGATTATCTAAAGGAGCTTTAGAAGATTTTAGGGAGTTGGATTTATAACAGAAGCAGATTTACATTCTTGAAATACTCTCTGAAAGCCAAGTGGAAAATGAATTAGTGTAGACAAGACAGCCCTGAAAGGGGAAAGAATACAAAGCAACAGGCACTGGTTCCTCGGGCCTTTTGCCATTGACTTTGAAGTACAGAATAATTAATCTTTGCATATTTATTTAGTTAGCATTTCATGGGATGAGCCTTGATAAATGAAGTTGAGAATTCAGATAACTCTTAGACCTGACTCCTGCCCTCAGGACATTTAGAGTATATTTGGGAAGAAAAACAAAAGCATAATAGTGCGTGGTATAGAGTGTTTTAATAGCTTCCAGAGTATTTTTGTAAACAGGATCTCTTTTGATCCTTAAAAACACTGTGATTTATCAGAGAATAACTGACATGTTATAAATGAAAGATTGTGGCACTCTTCATAAATAATTGAAATATAATTCCAAAGATGGTCCTTGAATTCCAAGGCTAATTATCTTTCTACTAAGAACTGTACTGTTACTACTGGTTAAGTAATAACATCATTGGGTGACTGTAGTAGCGAAAATATATATTGTGGTATAAAATATGATTACTCCTCAGTTTTTTGTATAGATAAAAACTATATGCTAAATTTAGAGTATTGATCACTTCATCTTGAATGATAATTTCTTGATGGAGCAGGAAGCCAGTTCTAGTGAGCAAAAATTAGTAAAGAAATGTGTAGAGGCAGACATCACAGTGTGAGACTTGGTGCATTGTGGTTCGTGGAGGAGGATGAGTAAAGGATTTGGAATTATCCATGGATTCTCATGGTAAAGAACCTTAGAATCAGTATTAAAATGGGGAGGGGGGTGGAAGATGACTCAGTGATTTAAAGCAGTTGCTGCTCTTCCAGAGAATTAGGTTTGGTTCCCAAGAACCACATGACAGCTTACAACCACCCATACCTCCAGCTCCAAGAGCTTTTCTGGTGCCTATGGACACCTGTACATTTGCACACGTGCATGCACACTCTGACATGTACATACACACGATTAAAGTAAAAATTAGGGGCTGGAGAGATAGCCTAGCGGTTAAGAGCACCGACGCTCTTGCAGAGGACCCGGGTTCGATCCCCAGCACCCACATGGCGGCTAAGAACCGTCTGTAACTCCAATTCCAGGAGAACTCCAGTTCCAGGGGAATCCGAGACCCTCTTCTGACCTCCGCGGCATTGCACGACATGGGTGCACAGACCTGCATGCAGACAGTACCTTCATACACATACAAAAATAAATAAATAAATAAATAAATAAATAAATAAATAAATAATAAAAAAAATTTAAAATAAAAATTAAAAAGTAGAAGTTTATGGGGTTTCCTAAAAAAAGAGTGGTGACCACAGAAGATACAAAATATATCGTTATGCTGGGCATGGTGGCACGTGCATTCAATCCCAACACTCAGGAAGCAGAAGAAGGAGGCGGATCTCTGCGGTAAGGGCCAGCCTGGTCTATATAGTGAGACCAGGACTGCCAGAGCTATAGTGTGACACCCTATCTCAAAAAATCCCCTGAAAAACCAAAATGATAAAAAAAATACATATAAGAGGAAGGAGGGGAGAGAGAGAAAGAGAGAGAGAGAGAGAAGAGAGAGAGGAAAGAGAGGAGGGGAGAGGGAAAACGGGGAGAGGGGAGAGGAGAGAGAGCTCTCTGCTATGGTGCATGGAAGGAATGGGCAGATCAGATGTAAGGCCAGGTCGGAAAGTTCTGGTAGGAGGGAGGTGTGCCCTCCCCACAGTGAGCACACTCGCTGCCCACACTCACTTCTCATCTCACCCCCTGTATACTTTGAGTTCTCACCCTTTCCTGTCACATCCCTCCTGTGTTTAACGTGGTAAAGGTGGTTTCCCCTAGCTATCACATCCTATCTTCTTCACATCTCCTTGTCATTCTTGCAGTTATTGAAGTGTTTTTTTTTAATAATCATGATTTTAATGGCTTGAAAACCTAGAAGCCTCTGAAATCCTAGACTCGTAGAGGAACATATTTGTGACACTGAATGTAGTAACTCATACCTGTAATCTCAGAAGTCAGGAGGGGCAGTCAGGAAGATTATGAGTTAGAGGGTAGCCTGGGCTTACATAGTGAGATCCTGCTTCAGAGAAGCAAAACAAGCAAACATAAAAGACACGTTACTGTTTTTCAGAGCCTAGAACTGACGCTGTAGTGTACGTACAGTCTCTGTATTTCCTCTTGTCTCATTTGAGGTCATGTTTCAGACTTACCCTTACCCAGGCTGGATAATCTGTCATTTCTGCCTCATATTCATCAGCATTTAGGATCTCTCTGCATTTTGATTACTTTTTTTCTCCTCAGATGAATTAGTTGGACATTCCCATGTACATTAGATCAAATTCCTGCCCAATTTTACATTCCCTGTACTACTGTATGCTGTTTATTCTATTCCAAGATTCTTTTTTTTTTTTTTTGGTGGCTTTTCAAGACAGGGTCTCCCTGTAGCCCCAGCTGTCCTGGAACTCATTCTGTAGACCAGGCTGGCCTTGAACTCACAAAGATCCGCCTGCCTCTGCCTCCCAAGTGCTAGGATTAAAGGCGTGCACCACCACGCCCAGCTTTATTCCAAGATTCTTATCATGCATCTTGGTCTAGGCTCTGAATCAACCTTTCCAATGCCTTAACAGACATTAATGTAGGAGGTCTCCAGACATGATGTTGTTGTTGCAGTGGTGGTGGTGCTGGTGTGTGTGTTTGTTTGTTTGTTTGTTTGGAGCAGTATCTCCTGGTAGCCACAGTCAGCTTAGAACTCACTGTGTAAACAAGCTGCCGTCCATCTCACAGATATCCATCCACCTGCCTCTCCTTCCCATGTGCTGGGATTAAAGGTATGCCCCACCACACCTGGCTGAGACATTTTTTATTTTATTATAATCTTAAAGTAAATTTTACTTACAAGTCTGTAGCTAACTTTTTAAAATATTTTGAGTGGCATATGTCTTTACCTTATTCCTCAAAAAGGAAATTAAGGAAAGTGCTATTAAGGAAAGTACACAGACTAACAGGAGGGAGATAGCACTGCCATATTTCAGAGGCTTCACAGGAGACTGAGAATGGAACTTGGCATCTCTGTGGATAATGCTTTGCTACATGTTCTATTTTCTTTTCATTTTCAGGTTCACTCTCTAAGCCTCTGATCGTGTGTTTAACATGGATGTTATCTGGTGAAAATGCCACATTTTGTAATGTTGGAATGAAGTTTCACTGTAATTGCCTCTAAGAGATATTTGGAATAATACACTTACATCTCAGTATCTAGTGTATTTATAGCAAAGTTGGAAAAGCAGTAGTAAGAATATGCGAGAAGAAAAAAATGTTGCACATGCTTTTAATGATTTTTGTAGTTGGGCATTTACACAAAATATACAAACTGCAGTTTAATGTGTCAACAGATTTAGGCATGGGATATAGTGTCAAAAGGAATGCCATCTTCTTTGAACAAAGTACAATGCTACAATCAAATGTTTGCTATCTGCTTCCGTGGAATGGATAGAATGTAGTTTCCGGCTCAACTATACTGCTGTTTAGCTGCTTTTCTAGACTCCTGTGTTGGCTCGATGCAGAGAACACAGATTACAACACATTAAATGAAGAAAAGTAATTATGGAGACTAATTTAAGCATTAACTGTATTTATATAGTTTTTAAAGCACCCCCAGTGAAGCCCTGACTGAGAGGTGAAAAGTTGAAAACACACTAATTTCTGTGTTATAGGCAAGACAACTTAATAGAGTCTCAGTACGACTAAATTCAGCCACTTGTGTAACTGTCTGCCTCTCTGTAATGCAGTAGCCAAAGGTAATCTGCTGGTTATGCACTTTCCTTTATGATCCCAGCAAGTCCCACATTCTGGAAGTAAATGTCGAATTTACCATAATCCATGAAAGGAAAAAGCCTGGGCTAAAAATACAAAACTGAACAAATGTAAAACACTGCGACTGCTCAAGTTTTGTAATTGCTCCATAAATGAGACTCAGGCATCTGTGTGGCAGAGATACTTTTATGTGTCATTGAAAGAGCTGGCTGAGCTTCAGATGGGACTGCAGGAGCATCAGGATTCATGAGCATCTGTGAAATATGCTTTTTGCTGACCAAGCAAATAATAGCAGGTTATATGTAGGACTTCCATGTTTGAAAACACGATTGCCTAGTGAGTGATTACATTTAATATGAGAATCAGGTAAAACTGTCCACACAGAGCCAGGTGGTGGGGTGGAGATATTAAAGGATAGAATTGCTCTGGGAAATCTATATTCTCAAATCAGCTACTGAAGGAGGATGGGAAAGCAGAAGGCAGGAAGTAGAGAGCGGAAGTGAGCTGTGGGTGAGTGCAGAGAAAACATCTTACATAGTGAACTCTCTTCAACCTGAATGTTTCCACCAGGAAACCAAGTAGGGCTTAGAACATCCAGCCAGGCCTCTGTAGCCGATAAAACTGCTTGCTTCATTTTTCAAGTCTCTTCGACATCATCACCAATATGATTAATATTTATTTAGCTTTCTGGGTGCTTGAGATTGTGTTAAGACATGGAGGTTCTATTTAGAATCTACGTATAACCTGTTGGTTTACTTTGTATGAGAAACAGTCTTATTTATATCTACTTTTTTCACCATTTTTCAGATATTAGTTTACTTAAAGTCAGAAAGCATTGTGAGACCACTCTTTCCCTGTAGAAAAGTTTTCATTTCATCCTTACAATAATATAAAGAGGCCTTGAGTTTACATCCAATGGTGGAGAAATCTAAGATGGACTGCAAGTAACTTGCCCAGAGCTGGGGAGCAAGAATGCTGCAGGGCTTCTGTTTAAATGTGGATCTAGGGGCTGGAGAGATGGCCTAGTGGTTAAGAGCGCTGACTGCTCTTGCGGAGGACCCGGGTTCAATCCCCAGCATCCACATGGCGGCTGAGAACCATCTTTAACTCCAGTTCCAGGAGAATCCAACACCCTCTTCTGACCTCCACGGCATTACATGACACAACACGGGTGCACAAACTTACATGCAGACAGTACATTCATACACATAAAAAATAATAAAAAATTAAAAAATAATAATAAATAGATAAAATAAATAAATAAATAAATAAATAAGAGGGAAATTTTGTTTAAAAAAAGGTGAATCTACCTAGCATCACTACCTCTCCATTGATTACACTTCCTAGAAATAGCTTATGAGACTCATTTCAATTCATTATTTAAAATTTTTTTTTATTATTTATTTATTTATTTATTTTTGTATGTGTATGAATGTACTGTCTGCATGCAGGTCTGTGCACCCGTGTCGTGCAATGCCGCGGAGGTCAGAAGAGGGTCTCGGATTCCCCTGGAACTGGAGTTCTCCTGGAATTGGAGTTACAGACGGTTCTTAGCCGCCATGTGGGTGCTGGGGATCGAACCCGGGTCCTCTGCAAGAGCGTCGGTGCTCTTAACCGCTAGGCTATCTCTCCAGCCCCTCAATTCATTATTTTAAATAATGTACCATTATTAGAAACATTCTGTACAAAAATATCAAGCTTAAAAAAAAACAGCATAAAGTCTAATCAAGTTTTTACCATAATGTTTTGAATTTTAAAAACTTTTTATATTTTTGTGGTTCATGATTTTTTAATCTGGAGCTACATGTATACAATGAGCTATCAAACCACTCCCCAGTTCCCTCCTGCCTTCAACTCCCCTCAGATTCCCATGTATACAGCCCCCTCCCAACCTCATGTTCTGTTTATCGTCTTTCCAGTAAATCCAGGTAACGCTGCCACTGCCTTATGTGTGTGGGCGTGGTGGGGCCATGCACCATGGAAGTCTACAGGGGCCACACAGTCAGCTCTCAGCTCCCAGGAGCTCCTAGTAAGGGACGAGCTTAAAGAGCATGCTCACCATCCATGTCAAGATTTGGTCACACTGATGTTGTGCCGTGACCACAGCTGGTGTGCATTCAGGAGCACAACGACCATGCCACGTTGGGAGCTTTCATTTCACAGCATTCTCCCAGTCATTATGCTCTTAAATTCTTTTTTCTTCCTCTTCTGCAATGCTCCTTGAGCCTGGGGGAGAGAGAACAGAGAAAAATATATAGGGCAGAATACTCAGTCTCTTATTCTTAGTGCTTTGACACCCTGCAAACAGAAGCTTCCCTGACCAAGATTGAGAGCATCCCAGGTCTCTGGGTGTAAATAGAAATATTTAGAAGGCAATTTGGTAACATGACCACTTAGCAAAATAGCAGCAGCGGTTGTACTGTAGAACTCATGACCTCCTTAGTCACAGGCTTTTCACTAGGTAGACCATGCCAGGCGTGAAGTTGCCTCCTGTGGAGTGGGCCTCAAATTCAATCCGAATATCGTTAGTTACCCATAACAGTCCTGCCACTCTTACACCACTGGCACATCTTGTAGTAGGTCATTATTGCAGATGTGAGGGTGCACTGCCGGCTGAGACCATTGATGTGTTTCCTTCCCAGCAGTCTGCATAGCACCTTCCAGCATTATGAAAGCTCGTCAAGCTGGAGGTGTCCTGGTTGGTTTCTGATTGATTTCTCTATGTCCTGTAGTCAAAATGTATAGTGTCTTTAGCAATACAGTCTGGGTTTTTTTTTTTGGGGGGGGGTTGTTGAGACAAAGTCTTATTTAAACCTGACTGGCCTCAAACTCACTTAGTGGCCAAGTCTTGAATTCTTGGTCCTCTAGCCTCTACCTCTCAGGTGCTGGTATTACAATTATGTACCCCTACATCATTATAAGGATATTTTTTAAAATATAGCTCTACATTTATTAGTATTTTAAAAGATAAAATGGATAAAATAAGCATAGCTTTAAGACTGAGCAGTTGAAGCTTTCAACACAGAACAGTTGAAGCAGCAGTTTCGTTGTCATGTTACTTCACTTTCCCCTCTCCTTTATTAACCCTTGCGTGGTCCGTGCTTCTGGTCCATCCTTAGGTGGCTAAATTAAATTACACAGGAAATGGATTGGAATAGAATTTCACTGGATTACTAGGCCGCATTCTATGGTTCCCTGATGACCACATGATCCTGTGTTCTGTGGACTGTTGCTTCGACCTTCCTGAAGAATGGAATCTTTCTTATACTCTTAAGAAATGTTTTTAGGATTCTTTCCTCTGAGGCAATTTAACTCTGAGCTTACTAGATAGCTCAACTTACATTTACAATACATAGTCATCTCCCTAAATGTGTTCATCCATACAGCATTATTTTTTTTCCCAAAACTCCCTGATACCCTTAAGATAAAAAAAATAAGGGCAGCCATCCATCTTCAGAAGAGGATAGTGTTGATATGGTAAATGTGGATATTCAAGATAATGACAGTCAGTAGGAACCATTAGATTAGATCAGTACTTGAACTATGAAAGGATATTACCATAATGTATTCCTCTATTGTCTCTCTGACACCACCTCCATGTGCCAGGCCCTCCGCTTAGGTACAGAGATCTGTGGGGTAATGACTAGAATATTAAGAAGGAAAAGGTGGATTCAAGAGAAATTACTGTTTAGGCGTTCTGAGTGTCTGCTTCTGTGGAAGGTAGCAGGGTCAGGAGTCACAGCCTTTTGATTGCTCTATCCTTGAATTCACTGTGAAACATCCCCAGCAGTGGTGCCAAGAGAAACAGCTCATAGCTGGACAAGTCGGAGAGGTCGTACTGTAGTTGCTAAATCTTTAAAGAGCTCTCATATTAAGATCGTTGATTCAAAGGTAGAAGTAATTAAAAATCGATGCCACTTCCCTCTTTTTTGTTCCTTTTCATGTGATGAGCCCCAAGAGTTTCTCTAGTCATTAAAAAATAAAATGTTTGTGCCAGCTTGTCCCCATAAGCCTTTTCTGAGTGTGACTTCTATGAATATAAGCCAGGATGCCTTTAAGTGGACTAAGCCTGTTAAATGATTGGGTTCAATATTTCATAAGCACTTGGTGATATTTGTGAGGCAAGTGGGTTTCTCTTGTCTTGACTGTAGAATGTAAGTTGTAGAAACATACATAATAACCTTTTGTCTCTTGTTAAGAGGAACTTGCTCTGATTATTATCTCCAGCATATGGAGTGGCAGTTCTGTGTTACCTTGTCATTTGAAAATCTTTTTTGGGATACCTGTCTGTAAGCCTGTAAAAAGGCCAATCAAATCCTTGCTGGGGCTCATGCATAGGATCAAGCTTCTTTCATCTACCAAGAGCAATGAGCTAAGACCAGCAGAGAGGCTCCTCTAGCCTGGAAACTACACATTTCAGAGTGTAAGGGTTAGCCTGACAGTATCTGTGTAGTGGTAAATCTTTGTGTAATTGAAATAGACTTTACATTAACGAAATGACAGTTTAGCAGCAGCAGAGCTACCAAAAATGTGTACTGGCTTATCTGTGTAAGTTAAAGAGCAAGGCCTGTGTCCCCAATGTGATGAGGACTTGCTTTAATCAGGGAATGACTCTCTGTGTCTCCTAAATGTATGCATTAGGGCTTAATATTAAAATTATCAAAATAAAAGGTAGGCATTCCAGCCATGCTGAAACGAGGACTTTTAGCAACAGGATGCCTCAGCTGTGTTTCACTGCTCACCACTCTGATTTTGCCAAAGATAGCCCTTGCCTTCATTTATATAGTACAGAGCACAAGGGGTTGCTTTTGCTGACTGCTCTAAAATATTAGGCCAAGTGTAAATATTAAAGGTCCCTTTTGCCCAATATGCTGCTTTCTCCTATCTTTAACCAATAGAAATGTGGGGCTGTAAATAATTGAAGCTAAGACCCATCCAGCATTAGAGATGTACATGAATTTTAATAAAAGTCAAGGGCAGTTTGATACTCCACTGGCTGCTGGCAAAGCATTCCACCTTATATCTCCTGGGTCGAAATAACATTCTGTCCTTTCTCATTCTTGATATGCTTGGTTTCCTAAAATGACCATCTTTATTTAAATTAAGGACTCATTTAGAGTGCTTTTAATAATGTATGGTTTCATACATAAGTAGCTCCATAATTTATTTCACCATTACTCTTCTCTACCAGAGTTTGCAATGTTTTTGTTAAAGAAAAAAAAAAGGAAATATTTACTTTAAGCACCCAACTTAGTTATGCTTGTTATTGATTGTTGTAAAAGCAAACAAAACAAAGCCCCAGCAAGCCTAGTAGTCTGTCAATAATGGCCAGTTAGTGAATTGTCTCAGTAAACCCCATTGCATGGTTTCACAAGGAAACTGCCTCCTAGCTAGAACCCATTTATCATGCATTAGCCCGTTTAAAAGAGAAACCTTCTTTTACCTTATGACCGGTCCCTGTGCACACACCTAAATTATTGATACAGGTGTTAAGTAGATTCCCTGTCTCTATTAGCTGATACAATTTTATTTCCCCACACAGCTAAATCCACAGGTCTTTGGGTTTTATTTAACCTTTATGAAACACCCTGAAACCAAAGTCCTTTTCTGTGAACCCAGTGCCCATCAATGGAAGCATCATGGCCAGAGGAAGTGAGATTTCCAGAATCATTGTCCAGAATAAACCCTGAGACTTTGTACTTGCTGAGCATGGCCTTAGGACACATCTGGTATTCCACTGTTGCTTTTTTTTTTTTTTTTTTTTT
>VZQC01004208.1:3956577-4044742 GCA_009823505.1 Rhizomys pruinosus
TTTTTTTTTTTTTTTTGGTCTTTTTGAGACAGGGTCTCCCTGTAGCCCCAGCTGTCCTTCTGTAGACCAGGCTGGCCTTGAACTCACAAAGATCCACCTGCCTCTGTCTCCCGAGTGCTAGGATTAAAGGTGTGCGCCACCACTCCAGGCTTATTCCACTGTTTCTAAATCTGCCTGGGTTCTACTCTTTCTTTCTTTGGCTTCTTATTCTCAGGTATTGTCAAGCTGTCCTTGGAGAACATCGTTCTTGGGGTTGCTAAGGAAACGTGTGTGGAAGCCCCCCAGAGGATCTACTCTCAGAGTGTGTAGTTATGGGCACATAATTAGAAAGTCACCTCGTCATCGTTCATTCTTCCTCAATGCTAACTTAATTGACTTTGTCCCTAGGTATGCACTCATTCAGTTATACTCTCATCAGCTGATCTTTAAAAGGCCTAATTCCTTTCAACTCTTAAATTCTATTCCTAATACTACAGATGTAGAAAAGCTCACACAGCTAAATTTCCCTAGGGACATGTAGTCTCCAGAATTGATACCCTATAACTTTACAGAGGGAATTAAGATGGTCTTTGTAACCATTCAGGTTGTTGTTTTAATATTTTTATATCACCCTGTCATTGATGACTATTTAGATTTCAACACTGGTAGTGTTTCTGTGTCACTGTATTTTTCAGTAATATAAGGCAGGAATCTTTCAACTAGTTTTTGTTTTCCTTCCGTCATTTTTACAGGAAAAAGAAATTGTAATTTTCAATGAAAATTTAGAACCAAAAGCAGAAGAATAGGAATCATACTTTTTGTGTTTTGGCATCACCACTGACCTGGAAACAGACCAGCCTAGCAAAGGTGATTTTGTTAAACCCAACCAAGCATTCCAAATCTTAGAGGACTATACTATGTGTTCATAGTAGTATTTAAAAGAACTCATTGACATCATGGAAATCTCCTCATTGACATGGGAAAAAGTAACTTATTTGAATTGCTTGCCCTCATAAAATTGCTTATAAAACAAATCTACAAATCTAAAATCTAATGACACTTAGAACACTTTGAGCATTGCTGTTCTGGAAGTGATCAGCACTGACCTCTTGCTCCCAAGTCAGCAAAGTCGGCTACGTCTTTTGTTGTCAGAAGCTCCCACAGTAAACAACAGGAAAGCAAGAAGCAGAGGGAGCTGTTTTCAGCTTTCACTTTTGAACTCGGTTTTAAAGCTGTGCCACACTCCAATCATAATCCCCTGTTTATTTCCCACGTGTGTAACTCCTTTCTCTTCAAGGAGGCTATTTAGCAAATACTGTCAATTCAGGGAAATTATGATTGCAATTTTGGTTGCCCCAGTTTTGAGCTGTCATTTTAACATAGAAATATTTCAGTATGCTTTGTATTGTCATTAAAAATAAAAGCAATTATTTCAATAATGTTAAAAGACCAAGAATAATAATTGAAGGTGAATTTTTATTTTCAACATTTGACTTCCCAAGTATTTTTCACAAACATTGTATTATCAAGAAAAGTACACAGGGAGAAATACAGAATATTTGTAAACCAAAGTTCCTGAAAGGATAGAGCTGCTTAGTTGACTAGGGCTGTGAGAAAGGCACGCTGGTTATATATTTTTTTTGTTTCCATGACTGCAGACGCTTCCTCACACAGTTCGTAATAACATACTAGTCTGTTTTAATTTACAAATTTACAATTTTAACTCTAAATCCCACCATCCAAGTTGAGTTGTTGAATTTTTTTTTTAATTTTATTTATTTTTGTATGTGTATGAGTGTACTGTCTGCATGTAGGTTTGTGCACCCGTGTCGTGCAATGCCGCGGAGGTCAGAAGAGGGTGTCGGATTCCCCTGGAACTGGAGTTCTCCTGGAATTGCAGTTTCGGACGGTTCTCAGCTGCCATGTGGGTGCTGGGGATCAAACCCGGGTCCTTTGTAAGAGCGGCCGGTGCTCTTAACCGCTAAGGCCATCTCTCCAGCCCCGAGTTGTTGAATTTTAACCTCTAGACTTTTCCTTTCAAAATCTCTAGATCCAGATCACCCATTTATTTTTTTTATTTTTTTTTATGTGTATGAGTGTACTGTCTGCATGTAGGTTGGTGCACCCATCTCATCATGCAATGCCACAGAGGTCAGAAGAGGGCATTGGATTCCCCTGAAACTGGGGTTAAAGAAGGTTCTTAGCTGCCATGTGGGTGCTGGGAATCGAACCTGGGTCCTCTGCAAGAGCAGTTGGTGCTCTTAACTGCTGAGCCATCTCTCCAGCCCCCATATAGCCCATTTAGACCTGTAAAGTAATATAAGTGGCCTGTGTTTTGTGCGCATTTGAATTATTTTTTCTTTTGTGTCTTTTTTTTTTTTTTTTAAGTAGGATAACAGGACAAGAGTCCAAGGAGTGTGAGAAAATATGGTGCAAGCTTTTGGTTTTTGTTGTTGATGATAGTATTTGGCTTGGTTTATGTTGTTTGATTTTGCTTTAAGGCAAGGCTGACTCTCTTGCAGTTCAGTGAGTTAGATAGGACTTTGAGCTCTGGAGTCCTCTACCACTTTACAACTCCTGAAGATATACCAGTAATATATACACAGTGGACCCCACACATGCCTGTGGGCCACAGCATAGAGCCGATGGCTCTGGATAGCCAGCCTTGCCATAAGACACATAAAAGATCATTATGCTTTAAACTAAAAGGAGGAACTGATACAGCATCTTATAGCCAAACCTTAAAAAATACCCCCGTGTCTTCATATCTCATGGTAAAATGAACCAAACAGAAGAAAATGGCGATAAGACCTCCTAGGAAAAGTTTCTTCTCTTGAAGCCAGAACACCCAGTGTAAGTCATTCATCCTTGACCTACTTCCCTCTGAATCTCATTGTGATCATGAACCATCCCTCTGCGTGAAAGGCAACCCCAAAACAATGTACAAGACTCATATAAAGTTACAAAAGAACATTCCAAAGGGGAGAAGTACTTTCTGGGGAATAAAAATGAATAGTCTTTTCACAAGCAATGCTGGACTTTCCTACCCTAGCACCTGGCCCAGGTATAGCCCATACCTTGAGTTTAAGTCCCATTAATTTTCTTCCTTAAATTGTGTCCTTGAATGAAAGGACTCAGAGTGGTGGTGGGGGGGAGGGGCGCTTGAGCAGCCCGCTGCTCTTTTCTTCATACAACATTTCTTAAATTTAAACCCATTCCCCTTCCATGCTCCCCGCCCCACAAGAGCCCATGCGTTCTGCCATACATGTCTTGCATCTTTTTCTTTGTATTTTTATTTTTTTTAATTAAAAAAATTTTTCATGCAGAAGTTTACTGTTTTGGGCAGAAGTTTACTGTTTCAGTCAGTTCTTTGACCCAGTCTTTTTTGTTGTTGTTTTTCCTTCCAATTTGTATTGCTTCAAAATATGCATATTATTGGGGCTGGAGAGATGGCCTAGCAGTTAAGAGCACTGACTGCTCTTGCAGAGGACCCGGGTTCGATCCCCAGCACCCACATGGCAGCTGAGAACCATCTGTAACTCCAATTCCAGGAGAACTCCAGTTCCAGGGGAATCCGACACCCTTTGCTGACCTCCAAGGCATTGCTCGACACAGATGCACAAACCTACATGCAGACAGTACATTCATACACATAAATAAATAAATAAAATTTTACAAATGTTAAAAAAACAAAAATGCATATTACTTACCACACATATACCAAAATTATGATATCTGAAAATAAACTATAGGTTAGTTCCAAAACATGTTTAGGGATTCACATTTTGACAGTACAGTTGTATGCAGATAAAGAAAAAATTTACTTTACATTCCTATATTACATAGCAAGTTAATGAGTAACATCAGGTATTATACTTACTAAAAAAATAAATAAGAAGGAAAAAAAGAATAATTCAGTTTGCCTTACAAATAGAAATTTGGTGCTAGGATCCACAGATGAGGGACACCACACATCATTTGTTTTTCTGGGATTGTGTTACTTTACTTAGCATAATGGCTTCTAGGTCCATCCATTCCCCTGCAAAGTTCATGATGTCATCTTTCTTTACCACTGCATAGAATTCTGTTGTGTAAATGTGCCACATTTTCTTTATCCACTTGTCAGTTGAGGGTACTTGGGTTGCTTCCAGCTGAGCTTCAATAAATACAAATGCGCATGTATCACTGCAATAGGATGAGTCTTGTGGTTATATACCCAGGAGTGGTATGACTGGGTCAGGTGGTAGGCTCATTTTGAGTCTTTTAAAAGTTCTGCACACTGCTTTCCATAGGGGTTGCAGGAGTTCGCATTCCCACCAGCAGTGGATGAGTTTTCCCCTTTCCCTGCAACCTCTCTAGAATTTGGTATCCTTTGTTTTCTTGATCATAGCCAGTCTTACCAGAGTAAGATGAAATCTTAAAGAGGTTTTAATTTGCATTTCCTTAATTATTAGTGACGTTGAACACTTTTTAAGATGTTGCTCAGCCATCTCTGCTTCTTTCTTGTGAAGTCTCTGATCAGCTCTTTACTCCATCTTTTGAGTGGGTCCTTTGTTTTCTGAATAGTTTATGTACTCTGGATGTTAATGCTCTGTCAGATGTATTACTGGTGAAGGCTTCTTCCCACTCTGTGGGTTTTCTCTTCACTTTGATAATTTCTTTCACTGTACAGAAGGTTTTGAGTTTAATAAGGTCTCACTTGTCAATTGTCGACCTTATTTCCTGCACAGCTGCTGTCAGATTTAGAAAGTCTTCTCCTAAGCCTATGTCTTGTAGGTTGCTGCCGACATTTTCTTCTTTCACTTTCAGAGTTTCAGGTTTCACATTGAGGTCTTCGATCCATTTGGAGTTGATTTTTATACAAGGTGAGGGGTAGGGGTTTAATTTTATTCTTCTACAAGTGGTGATCCAGCTTTGCCAACACCATTTGCTGAATGTGCTGTCTTTCTTTCATTGAGTCTTCTTGGCCCCTTTATCAAATATGAGGTGGCTGAAATCACGTGGAGCATCCTGCTGTTCTTAAAGTAGATTTGTAGCCTTGCCAAGAAAATATTAGGTAATCAATTCAAAATTGACCAAACTTTGGACCGAAGGAAAAGAACACCTTTTTCAAGACCTCGAAGTTTAGATTTTGGAAAGCACTAAACAGTGAGAGATTTATTGATCATGATATTGTGTTGACATTGTGTTCTGAACCCAATGTCTACCACATAGTAGGTCCTTAGTTAACAGTTGTTAACATAAATGGAAAAATGTGGTTTTCCATATTAATAATAATATTAATTACAGTAGTGGCCATGGCCAGGCTAGAAGTTCACATGCAGAGGTCTGGTTTCTGTCTTTTTCTTTCTTTCTGGCTTTGCAGAATTACCACTGTTAGCTTTACCACCTTTTTAACCTTTTCTTAAATTAATTTATGTATTTTTATTTTATGTATATGAGTGTATATGTATAGCCTGCATGTATATAAGTGCACCTGTGTCATCCAATGCCCATGGAGGCCAGAAGAGGGCATCAGATTACCCTGGAACTGGAATTACAGATGGTTGTTCACCACCATATGGGTGCTGGGATTCAAACCTGAATCTTCTGTAAGAGCACTCTTCTCTTAACCACAGAGCCATTTTTCCAGCCCCTCTTTAACCTTTGAACTAAGAATCCTGAAAGGATATTTTTTAGTAGAATGTAGAAGAATGCCTGATTTCTAAGTGATCTTTATCCCCATCCCCCCAAATGAAATCTATTTTCCTTCAGTTTCATTTAGTAGAGTCTTCTCTTGATTGGTGCTGTCCTCTCAGACAGCATTTTCAGAATGTATCAAACCTCTAAAGGTCCACAATGGTCACTTCTCTTACCTGCTAAAATTTCAATGGCACATCTTTGGTTATAGAATAGTCAAGGGTAGGTCTGGATACTGGTGATCCAGTCAGTTGCCAAGCAACCTAAAACAGAGGGCGATAGGTATGTTAGGTCAATTTGGGTACCATGAAGTTAGTTATGGCAGGGATTCTCTTAAGCTCTCCACCTGTCACGGTCAGACTTAAGTATAAGTCTCAGCTCTATGAATAGAAACAGCATGTCTGCATCATATATAAGAAAGACTTTGCCTCTGATTGGGTAAAGAAAGACATTTCTGGATGCCAGCCGAAGCATCCTTTAGAGCCATATCAGATGCCTAATTTTCCCAAGGATGAGCTTTTTTTTCTCCTTGTTCAGATTTACTCACCAAATTTAAGCTATTCCTTGAGGGGGTCTCTCCCCTCTCTTAAATATAGATAGATAGATATTTAATTTTTAATATTCCTTTCCAGGTTTTTTGACAGGTTATACATATGCTAATAGAAAGCAGGCTTATTATTTGAAGCATAGAACTGCTTGTCACCGAAGCTTCATTAACACTGTTATCACTGCCTGACATTTATCTTATAATTTTCTAGAGCTGACTGTTGTGTCTC
Organism: Rhizomys pruinosus; assembly: GCA_009823505.1. NCBI lineage: Eukaryota > Metazoa > Chordata > Mammalia > Rodentia > Spalacidae > Rhizomys > Rhizomys pruinosus. The sequence goes on from VZQC01004208.1 coordinate 3,963,012, forward strand.
CATGGAAACCCAAATTGCAATTGAAACAAGTATGATAATAAAGGCATCCACCAAGATTGACAGCAAGCAAAGCCTAGTTACATTTGTTTATAGTTCTTTCGGTAGATACAGCTAGAGACAGAGAATATGCACTTCAATACTTGAAATTAACTCTCTCCTGTCCCAGTGGTACCTGACTCTACCTATATCGCAAGTTTATTGTGATGTCTTTGGTTATGATATTAGTAAAAGAGGATATTAATTTTTGCTGGGATCATCTCAGGTCATTATGAATATTAAATATAAAACTAACCATGATCTTATTTGGCTCTAAAAGGAAATTCAGTCCTGAATTGGCAGCTTGTGATAGGCAATGAAGAATTTCTTTTAGGGCAGGAGAAGCAACCATAGTTGTAGAGTTTTATTTTCCCTTGATGTCGAGGAACCTGAGCTCTTTCAGGTTCATGAATTCACATTGATTTGGTTGGTGCCTCAAAGCAAAGAGTCATGAAACTGGAATAGGTCCAGAATGAATTAATCAGAAATTAATTTCATTCTGAAAGACTCCATCTGGCTGTGTTTGGGAAAGGCACTTAGACAGATATATAAACACATGATCATCTGTATTCATTGTGCCAGATGTAGTGTCAAAAATGAAGATATGTCTTCAAAAAATTAGCTATGGGGAATTTTGATATAATGATATTCAGCTTCTTAGAATAAGAGCCATTATAACTTAGTACATAATCCTATTTTCATTCTTTTTCTTTAAGGGGTTAGATCTGATGGTATGTATTATTTAAATAAGCAAATTAAATGCCAAACCCTACTTTAATTGGTGATTTAAGTTATTAAAAGGAATGTCTGACTTAGGACTACAGATTTCCAAATCAAAATGTTGTATTTGGTATTGATTTCATCTTGGAGTGCAATTTAGGGATTTAAAAACTAGCCAAGTAAGATATCATATGAACTTTGATGTGTGGTTTTGGAGCATGAGAAACTACCAAAGCTGTATAGTAGGGAAGCAGTAAACTGATATGCATAGAACTCTAGAAGTCTTTTTGAGTAACTGTCTAAACTTGGCAGTGTTCTTTTGTAAGTTTCTTTAAGCAGGCAAATGTTTTCGGCTGCTCTCTAGGAATTCAGTGCAATCGCTGTAGAACATCTGGTTGCCTTTTCTTTGTCTGAATAGCAAAATTATAGAAAATGCATGCCTAGTCTCACTAATGCGTATCATAGTCATCTGTTGGAGGCCTTTATTTCCAAACTTTAAACTTCAAATATAATTTTCATGATGTCTTAAAGAGAATTAAAGTTTACTTCTGGATCAGTGATACATTATTGACCCTACATAAACAGACTCACAAAATGGAGTAACTTGCCCCCATGTCTGTCTGCCCCGCATGTCTGTCTGCCCCCATGTCTGTCTGCCCTCTCCCTCATTTCTCCTAGGAAAAACAAAAACAAAAACAATAGCAGGTTGGTAAAAAAAAAAAAAAAAAGGGCAGAATAGAGTTTTTAAGAAACAAATAAATCTGAAGAGTCTGATGAGCAAAGCCCTTGCTATATCTGGTATCTAATGATAACACGGACCTTGGCATCTGATCCCATGTCCTATTAGCATAGGAACGCAGTGTCTGAGCTCACTCCAAAGGATGAAGTCAATCTGATTCGCTATAGTGGAAAGCTTTTCTTTGAAGGTGCCAGTGCTCTTTGTCCTATTTTGAAGGAATTCTTCTTAGGATAAATTATATAATTTTCAGATACCTTAAGTAGAATTTATTAACCACAATGTACTTTTATTTTTTTTTAATTGAAGATCCCACATTTTTTTAAATGCAGGATTCTTTTTTTTTTATCTTATTTATTTATTTATGTGTATGAATGTACTGTCTTCATGTATGTCTGTGCACCCGTGTCGTGCAATGCCGCGGAGGTCAGAAGAGGGCATCGGGTTCCCCTGGAACTGGAGTTCTCCTGGAATTGGAGTTATAGACGGTTCTCAGCCGCCATGCGGGTGCTGGGGATCGAACCCTGGTCCTCTGCAAGAGCAGTTGGCGCTCTTAACCGCTAAGCCATCTCTCCAGCCCCCCACAATGTACTTTTAAATGTGAGGAAATTGTCACTATACCATATACTATAGTAATTATTTGACTATATTGCTTTCAGTGCAAACTACTGGCAGCACAGGTGAGCTCCTGCCAGGAATGGGCTTTGATCTGCCAAGCTTTCCCTCAAGGGTTTGTTGCTCTTCATATTACTGTGGTCCACCTATTGCACCCCCTTCTCTTGGTGCCTACTGTTAATCTCCAGTGGGATGTAAATGTAAATGTGTGTTTTCCAGATTGTAAAAGCAAACAAACAAAAAAACCCGTAAGACAATCTATGAGTAATAGGTGGAAGAGCTCTCCAAGGAGCCTAAAGGACATGAACATTAGGAAAGAAATGTGACATAGATTCTTTTCAACTGCTATGACAAGATTTTTTCTTAGTTCTATGGTTGGCATTTTACCAACATACAAATTTGAAGGCATTTTTAGAATAAGAACCCCTGAACTTAATAAATTGTTAGTCTGTAGAAATCAGTCTCTTTTTTCGTGAACAATCTGTGTTCTAAGCTAAGTCATTAATACAATATAATCAGCTCCCATCTACTGTCAGTTCTTTATTTTTCCAGGTCAATGGAAAGAAAAAGGAACATTAGGAATTTCCAATCCATTTCTATCAAACCTCATACTGTTGGCTGCCTTCCTCAGGCTGCAATTCCATTTTACTTGTATTCCTTGATTGCACATCATTTATGATCAATAAAGGCAGGCCAAAAGCAGGTTGAAGAGAGACCAGTCTGAGATTAAAATTTGCCATTGATACATGGTAAAATGAATAATTAATGGAGAGATAATCAATATTTAACAGAAAGATGATAAGAGTTCTGAATGCCAAGTCAGCACAAAGGTCAGCAAAGCCTTTGTCCTATAAGCCAGAGTAGAAAAGTTCACTGAATAGTTTTGCAGTGATTCAGACACGAAATAATACCCAGAATTAGGACGTCAGCTACACAGGACAGGTGAACCCAGCAGGCATTTAGAGAAAAATAGGCATCATTCATGAACTCATTGGAATTGGTACATTGGCTCTTAAGATTTTGGCCATCCCCTTTTCAGCATGGAAGAAGTCAGAGCAGTCAGCACCCCAATTTCCTCTTGGCAATTGGGGTAACCTCCTCAGAGGGTAATGTGATAAAAGTAGGAGCTAAAAATCGCCTAGGCAGTTTAGGGTCAAGACCCCCCAAAGAGCCAGTTTCTTTCTCAGCTGAGAGCTGAGGACTTCCTGGATCTGCCAGTGGACTTGTCCTTCTGGTTGCTCTGACTTGCGGCCTATGCATCCGTAACTCACTTGTCAGATTTATTAAAATCATGGTGCTAAGGACCCAATACACCCCCTCCATAGCAGAGATCATTTCACCTCAGAAACACCTACTAAGGTCAGTTCTTATGAACTTTCTTCAAGGATTTGAAGATCTCACAACAACAGGGGGGGGAATGAAATAATGGATTATAAAAACTCAGGGATAGTGCTCGCAGATGCCATTAAGTTCCATTTTCCTTGCTTGCTTGGAGTGTTTTCCTTTGATTGGTAACTTTAACCGTTGTGTTAAACTCCGACTGGCTGTTGTACTTATAAAAGGCTGCATAACCTGCTCCTGTGGCCACATTCCTCCCGAGTTGAGTGTCCCCTAGCATTGTAATTAAATTAAACCCTCCTTTAAAAAAAAAGATTTAATAGAATGGTTCTTTTTAGTAGTGGTGCCCAGTCACATAATATGAGATTTCAACTTTACAGCCTTTAAGACTTCTTGCCCCATTAGAATATTAATTCAAAGAAATATGTATTGAAAGTATACTGGGTATTTAAGACACACCATCAGCCTTCTAGATGAGGCTTTCTCTTACCACCTTATTCATTTTTAAACCTGCACTTAATACTGCCTCCTTTCATGACTTACTTTCCCTATTATAATGACATTTCTACTATAATATTTTTATTTTCATCATTTTATGTCTCCCTCTAGACTATAACCTCTATAAAAAGTATTTTATTCCTATTTTACTAATTGATTTATACTCAACACCTTGAGTAATGTCTAGATTGTGAGACCCCATAAATATTTATTGAGTTTGTGATTGAGTAACATATCCTTATCATCAAGAATTTCACAGTTACACTCTGTACCCAAGTAATGATTCAAATAATTATTATTACTGTAGGTTCATTGGTAAGAGAAGGGAAGAGGTCAGAGTAAGCAGTCTGTACTGTGAACCTGCTGAGTGTGACGTCAGAGCAAGCAGTCTGTACTGTGAACCTGCTGAGTGTGACGTCAGAGCAAGCAGTCTGTACTGTGAACCTGCTGAGTGTGACGTCAGAGCAAGCAGTCTGTACTGTGAACCTGCTGAGTGTGACGTCAGAGCAAGCAGTCTGTACTGTGAACCTGATGAGTGTGAAATACTGTTCTCAGATTGTTGAATGTGCCAGGAAAACATAAGCCAGTAATAATTGTAGGGACTTCGAGCATGACCCTTTTTTGGAGGTTACAGGGAGATAGCTCGGTGAGTCAGAGCACATGCTGTGCATATATGAAGTCCTGAGCTTGGATTTCAGGCACCAGCACAAACAGCTGGGCGTGGCTGTAGGCATCTGCGACTTCAGTGCTGTGAACGATGGTGACAGGAAGACCACTGGAGTTTGCTCACCGCCAGCCTAGCTCTAGTTTCAGGGAAAGACTCTGTCAGGGAATCAACAGAAATCAGAAAGCAATAAAGCAGGACATACGTCATCCTACACAGGTACATGCTCCCCCACACCTGCACACACACATGCCCCACTCCATACACACTCCTACCTCGTTAGAGGCAAAATAGACAGAAAAGGTTATTTTTAGATGTGCAGAATTTAGTGATACAAGAGTGTTCTTTCAGATTAAAGTTGAATGGTCAGGATCAAGGGAGTCATTTTCATAGTGTTATAGAAACTTCTATCCAGATAGAGAACTTCTGTCCAGAAGTCGACCAACTGAGAATGAAGAGTGGAGATAGGGAAGATTTTGTATCATACCTCCCAGGATATATACATCATAGGAATGGCTTGAGGGACTGGCCTATAACCCTCTACAAGTCCAGTAGCACACGTGACCGCCATCCAGCTGGGATCTGTGTCAGGCTTCCTCTCCTGATGGCCCACAGCTTTAGCTTTCACATGCATGCCTAGTGAGAGGTGGTTCTGGAACTCCTTGTCCTGAAATTCCAGCCCTTTTATCAGAGCTGCTGCCTGCTGCCTGCTGCTGCTGCTGCTGCTGCTGCTGCTGCCTCCTTGTCCTCTTTCTCCTCCTCCTCCTCCTCCTTCTCCTCCTTCTCCTCGTGTTCCTCCTCCTCCTCCCTTTTCTTCCCTCCCCACTTCCTCCTTCCTGTTTCTCCTCTTCCTCCTTTCAGTCACATGGTCAACTAAGTAAAATGACCTTAGCATCCTTTGGCTTTGTATTTTGTTTTTGGATTTTTTGGTTCAAATTCTGTTCAACATTCACCTCAGATATGAAGCTGGTTTAGACTGCACGATGCCCAGTCCTTTTGGCTGCACTAGTCAGTTGTTACCGAATTCTGAAGCCCATTTACTTTGCTCTGTTAAAGGCTGTATCATTTTGTGTCTTGGTCCTTATTTGTATCTCTGCTCATTAATGCCATAAACTGAAGAATGGGAAGAAACAAAAAGGACTTCTAGGATGTTTGAAATCTCCCATGGAGGAGGCCTCTGATTTGACAACCAGCATCTCTGCAGTTTGTGGGGGTCACATGAGTCTTTCTTGGCTCCTGTCTCATGGAAGAATAAATCCAGGGAAACTATTTTCACTAGTGGCTAAAGCAGGAATTGTTGCCTTGAGAAGCACAGCTGTGAAAACCTGGTCTGCAGGAAACTAGACATTATACCTGTTCTTTATTCATCTTGGTGTATAGCCTTTGATTCTTTTATTTATTTTTTTTTATAATTTATTTTTATTGTTATTAAACTTTTTCCATACATCATACATCATTTCTTAGTCCAATTTAGAGTCATTTCCCTTTCCATGCTCCCACCCCACCTGAGTTCCTGCACTCTGCCATACATGTCTTGTATCTTTTTCTGAGTCTTTCCAGGATTTTTTTTTTCCAAAGCAGATATAGCCTTTATTACTCACTACTAGACTATGAATGTGGTGGGGTTTTCAAAATGAGTGTTCATTTGGGGAAATGTTGAGTTTCTCCAGTAGTTGTCTTCATTGTGTAATGGTCTGCTTTTCAGTTCATTGATGGCCAAACTAATCTCCTTTAATCAGCCTCAAGCACCATTTCCGATTGCTTGCCCTCAAACAGACAAATTCAACAGTCAGGTATCAGCAAGTAACAGACTGGGAAGACACTGTAGGTAGGCTGGGGAGCTTCCTCTCCTGTAACATCAGGACCAGTAGTAATAACCTTGACCATCTGAGAAAGGACTCATCAGTGTGACTCCCTACACACTTGGGGAACCTGAATGCTTCTAGAACTCTCTTTTAGATAATTATTTCCCTGTTACCCTTTCTAAAAATTCTTCTGCAGCACCTCCCCTTCTTATGCAAATGCCTTCTGCTTAGGCCCTAACGTCCACTGAACTATTTCTGATAAATCAAGGAGGGAAATGAGTATCCCGGATGGGGCCTATCTATAGCTAATGCCTCACCACCTTCCCAACAAGGGTTCTTTTTTTTTGGTCTTTTCGAGACAGGGTCTCCCTGTAGTCCCAGCTGTCCTGGAACTCACTCTGTAGACCAAGCTGGCCTTGAACTCACAAAGATCCGCCTGCCTCTGCCNCCTGTAGTCCCAGCTGTCCTGGAACTCACTCTGTAGACCAAGCTGGCCTTGAACTCACAAAGATCCGCCTGCCTCTGCCTCCCAAGTGCTAGGATTAAAGGCGTGCACCACCATGCCCGGCTACAAAGGGTTCTTGTATGTTCAGCCATCGAGTACCCCTGCATGCCTCCAAATTTACTTCCTGGTGGGGGTTTTCCAGCTTCCTGCTTTTTAGTAGCAGTCAAATTAAGATAAGGTAATCTGGTTTCCCTATTACTTAGTGAGTCCAAATGCTGTATTCCACAACCTTTTCTGAAGAGGTTCCCCATGAATCATGGTTACTTTTTACCCTGAAAAATAGATGTATAGCTTTCCAACTTCTGACCACATACAATCTAATATTAACTTGAAATTTAGTAAAACACTCATCACAAATACATTGTTTCCAAGTTGCTTGGAAAATGGAAAGAAAATGATGTCCTCTATGTTCTTATGAAATTAATTCTGTTTTTTTCCAAAGCCCACAGATAGGCAGTTTACATTCATGTGTACACAGAGGAACCTTGGAACTTTCTTTAGAAGAATTCAATTAAATTTGCTTATAATTTCAACTTATAATTGGAGGAGGATTTTGCCTCTTTGAGATATTTTGTGCATTATTTACCTCAATAAATTTTTGATTAATATGGCCATTTCACCTCAGAGATTTGAGGCGTACTTCCATAATTGGAATGACCATAACTCAGAAAGTTTTGCTACACATAGGTGGTGACAGTATCTTCAGAGTAAAATCAAAGCATCATTATACTTGCATCTTATTGGTGATATAACTGATACTCAAGGAGTTTATAGTTTACCAAAAGTGTTCAGCTACCCACAACAACACTACAGCTAGGAAATAACTAGTTAGCCTAAGAGTAGCTGACTGTTCTTATTGAAAGGCAGCCAGGGAGAACGGAGGTTTTCACTGTGGCAACTGTTTAAAGGTGCATTTTAAAAGGAGTTGCAGTTTCAGAGCTTGAGGTTGAAGGGCAGCAGATTCCTCTTTCTGACCTGAAAGGCTGAAGTAAGTTTACAGAGACAGTTAAGCTTCCAGGAGCTGGAGATAGCTCAGGGTTTCTTAAATCTCCACAACGCCAGTCTGTGGGAAGACAGTGGCGTCTTGACTGACCAACACTATGACTATGGACAGTGCAGAACATTGTTGATACTGGTGAATTTCATACCCACCAGAAGTGCCGGCCCATTGCCAGAACCTTTCATCTACTTTTGCCTTGTGCAGCTCAGTCTTGGATGGTTTCCTGTGATAACCAAACAAAGCCTGTTTCTTTGTATGCTATCGCTCAAGTACAAGCGATATTAAAAATTATTCCCAGCCGGGTGTGGTGGCGCACGCCTTTAATCCTAGCACTTGGGAGGCAGAGGCAGGCAGATCTTTGTGAGTTCAGGGCCAGCCTGGTCTACAGAGTGAGTTCCAGGACAGCTGGGGCTACAGGGAGACCCTGTCTCGAAAAGACAAAAAAAAAAAAAAAGTAATTATTCCCAAATCCACTGAAAGAATGACTTTGCCCGAAAACTGAAATGATGGACTACAGCTCAGATCGTAGGAAGAATGCTGGCACATATTGAGAGGGATGGCTCTGTGGCAGCACCCCTGGCAGCTGGCCACTGGCAGCTCCATCTAAGCTTGTGTTGCTCCCCACGGCATACATGACACCTTGTCAACTCTCTGGCCTAAGTGCAGTTGCCTGCGAACTTGGGGGACTAACTTAGACACAGAAGGAGAATCTTACCAGGATTTCAGGCAGCTGGTCATATTATCTAAATGATCTTCTCTGTAAGCCACTCTTTGTGTCCAAACCATAACCATACACACTGAAGACAGCATCTTTTATTTTAAAACATAATGCAATATGGTAACAAGACTTAGCATTTCTTTTTTTTTTTTTTAAATTTTTTTTTTTTTTGTTTTGTTTTTTTCTTTTTTTTGCAAAAATGGTAAATGTACTGTCTGCATGCAGGTCTGTGCACCCGTGTCGTGCAATGCCGCGGAGGTCAGAAGAGGGTCTTGGATTCCCCTGGAGCTGGAGTTCTCCTGGAATTGGAGTTACAGACGGTTCTCAGCCGCCATGTGGGTGCTGGGGATCGAACCCGGGTCCTCTGCAAGAGCGTCGGCGCTCTTACCCGCTAGGCCACCTCTCCAGCCCCCGAAGACTTAGCATTTCTTATGGCCATCTTGTAGAAATCAGTAGCCAGATAGAAGCTATTCATTATGTTTATTTAGTAAGTAAGGAAACTAGGGTCTAGAGTAGGTGTGTTGTTTGCTGTTTTTTTTGAGGGCACACAGTTAAATTGATGCTGAGCCAAGACAAGGCCCACTAGCCCATTATCCACTGACCCATAGTGACTCAGCACTGATAAGATTTTCAAAACAACTCGCCACAGAATAATATGGTTAGGTGAATCTCAACTCTAATCAGTATTTTAAGAGGGGAAAATGAACTATGTGTTTCTAAAGCTATTTAAAAAATAATAAAAGTCATTTAAACAGTTGTATCAGGCACATTTCAGTGCTCAGTATCTATATGCAGCTATTGTTTCCCACACTGAATTGTGCTTATAGAGATCATTTCCATCATAGCATGGAGCCAGACACCAGATTATGTAAATCATCCCAAGGAATAAAGCAGACAACCAAAGTTAAGAATAATATGGTTGTTGGTAAAGACCAGGAAGATTAGCTAACTTCAGATACAAGTTTTCCAAGACAGTTTATATTTGTATGTACTTTTTGTGTGAGTGTGTATATGTGTGTGTTTAATATATACTGAATGTAGTGCCTTTCCTTCATAACATTAGTGCAAGTGTTTATTCACACCTTGAATTTTTCATAACCATTTTCTATGTCTGTTGCCCTCTTTTTATATCCATAAAGGAAGTAAACCACAGAAATCTATCCAAGGATAAGACAAAAATTAGAAATCTCTTTCTCTTATTTCTGTTTTTTAAAAGGAATTTCACAAATTACCAGGGCTGTTAAAAACTCGTCCAGAAATTAATAATAATATGCTGAATCAGGTATCGCTAATGATAGTCTTCTTTTTCAGAGGATCCTCAAAAGTTTCTGCATATCCTCTGTTAATCTGATTTCTTTTACTAGAAAATAGAGTAGGGAAGTGGGTCAGTGCAGTGCTGAAAGTAGAGAGCAAGCACTGTCACCATCCTAACATCATTAGGCTCATCTTGGCTCGAACCTCATAGCAGCAGTAGCCCCTGGCCTCGTGTTCTCTTACTTGTGGTCCCATTCCATTTGGCACCTGTCCTAGAGGAGCCTAGAGGCCCTTTGCCAGAGCCAAAGCAGAATTGGCACTCAGGATCTTGTTGCCATTGCAGGCAAGGTGCCTGCAGGTGTGTGCTTGTGTCCAAAGCCTGCAAATGTTCACATCTTTGTGAAGCACCACCCCAGGGCTTCTCCATATGTGCCTAGTTCATGGAACAGGAAGGGATGACAGCTGGCTGTTAAGTCTTACATGTATCTTTCTTAGGGACGGAAAAGGCCTATCACCTCTGTGAACCCTTGCTTCATCTCCAAATTGAACATGATTCCAACTAGAGCTATTGTGATATTGTATGTCAAGTATTTGGCAAAGGTTTTTGATTTGAAAATAAAGTTCTGTACTATAAAAGGCACTACACTGGGTTTTGAGAGCAGGGAATGGAGAAGAGCAAGCTAGTCTTGCTCTGCAGTCAGAAATTTTTAGATAGAGGTCTTGCTGAGGGTTTTGTTGAGATTTGCAGTATGTGTTTCCCTAATTCTCTATAAAGAGCACATTGGCTGACTGTGGCCTCTGGTAAGAGCCCCCAAATGTTGACTTAAAACATATAATCTCTGGCTTATTCAGAAGTATTCTACAACTATAGCCCCGTGAACACAAAAAATCACCGAGTTTCCATGAGAAATGAGCATCAGCCAATATGAAAGTTTCAGAGTCCAAGATTGAACAGACTGAAACAAAAGTGGCCAAACTGTTAGATGCATCAGGATTCGGTGAATAGGTTCAGCAGCAGTAGGAGAATCAGTGATGTATCACCATTGATGAGTGCTTGCTCTAGAACTCTTAAGTTTAAATATTAGACAAGTATTCTGTGGCCTAACCCTTCTACTTTATTAATCATGGTCAAACTTCCGCTTTCTGTCAGCTTAGACCTGCGGCAAAACCTTCCTCTTTGCGTTCTAATTGGTTGTCAACAGCACTAACCATGAGTCCTTCCTGTCCCAGAAATAAGTCTTACCACAGTCTCAGTTTTCAGTGTTATGTGAACACAACATTCTGTACTGCAAAAAGCTGGGCTGCCTCCACCCTCTGCAGTCACAGCTCCACAGAGTTAAACTCGTTATTGAATTCTCAGAGTGATTGGAAATGAGTAGAGGTGCGTGAGAACAAGATAAACGCTCTAACTCTGATGTAAACAAGTGTTACATTATACCTAAATGGTTGAAAGAAGACTTTGTGCTCAATATTTTATTCAGTAGGACATTTTTGTAACAATAAGGTTGATTAGAGAACACTCTGAAAAATGCTTCAAGTTAGACAGTCTGATTGTTTACCTCAAAGATAAATAAATAGACTGGTAAAATAGGGGGATAAGAAGTAGTGGAAATTGAAGCGAAACGTAGTGAAGAGTATTTGACACCATTTTCCTCTGTGGATTAAATCTGACTCAAGATTTCTCTTTTCCATATGCTTTTGGCTTTTTAGCAGTCTCTCTCTCTCTCTCTCTCTCTCTCTCTCTCTCTCTCTCTCTCTCTCTCTCTCTCTCCCTCCCTCCCTCCCTCCCTGCCTCCCTCCCTCCTTGCCTCTCTCTCCCTCTGTGTGTGTGTGTGTGTGTGTGTGTGTGTCTGTGTGTGTGTCTGTGTCTGTGTCTGAAACAAGGTTTTCACTGTGTACCTTAAGCACCTTCCTGTCTCAGTCCCGAATTTTGCCCCAAGCTGAAAATTGCAGGCAAGCTCTTTTCCTGACGGCCACAGGGCAGGACTAGCTAGTCTAGACCCACAGCAGTTTTAAAGCGTTCTCTTTGTTTGTAATGCTTCATATAACAAAATAAAGAACTTGGCTTACGATCTTTTCTTCCAAAACCTTTTTAGTATTTCCTTGACACTATAGTGAAATTCCACCCACCACTTTCAGTTTAGTGCACCCTCTTCCTGATCTGTCTCTGGACTGGGCTGGTCATCCACAAAGCTGTACTACTAGACTGCTGGCTTTTTGCTTATTCCAGTGCTTTAGATCTTCATAGTCTTGAGTGACTACACCAAGAGCATTCCACTGCAAAGGAGTGCATTCAGAGGCAGTTAGTCTTGAGAGAATACCTGAGGTACAGGTTGTAGGTGTGCACAGTGAAGTAAAAGGTATTTGTTTTCTGTTTTGTTATGTCTACTTCAAAAGGATGTCCACTTTAAAAAGAACTGTCTTCATTAAATTACATGATGATAACCAGAGTTGCAGGCTTGAAACAAATGTTCTTTCCCAAATGCAGATTAGGGAAATGATAGAAAGACATGTAAAAGCTTATTTTAGTTCTTTGTATCTGTTCAAAATATTTACTGAAGCTAGAAGAAAAGGCAGACTTTTTTTTCTCTCCCAAACGTGTGATTGTTTAGAACTTAAGTGCAACATCTGGAAGTCAGATATACAGAGAGCAATTTATGGAGTGTGAAAGATTTGAAGTATTCAGTGTCCTTTACTGGGAACTCAACTTTCTGGGCTTTTTTTTTTTCTTTTCTTTTCTTCAGGACAAAGCAAGCAATTCTGAGATCACTTTTGCCTCTGAAATAAGCCCTTTGTGCTTGGGTCCCATAAACAATGTGCTTTTTAAAGGGGACCCCCCTCCCAGCCTCAGCCCTTTTCTCCATTGCAAGCAGCCAATCAGCTGCACCGAGCTGCATATCTGGAGCGCTTTCCATTCTGAGCAGCAACAACGTACTAATTTGATGCACTCATGGATGCCTCGCGCACTCTGCAGATTCATCACCAGCATCTTGCATTAGTCATCTGACGGACTGCCAAGTGTTTCATTTTCTTTCCATGTGACTTTATTATTACCACCTCTCTCTCGGCTCTTCCAAAACCTCCAAAAAAGGGCGGGGAATTGGGGAGAGGGAGAGAAATCCAGCGGAAACCCAGCCCTGCCTTTCTTTCCCAGTAACAGCCAGCTCTGAGCTGATAGCACTGCCGCGGGATGCATTAATGCAGCCTCGCCAATCGAGACCTGCACTTAACTTGCAGCTGCCTCCCAAGCCCGGGTTCCGAGATGTCTATGCCCTGGGTGGCAGGCAGTTGGGCACTGCCCTGTGCCCCGGAGTCGAAGCTGAGAAGCAGCATGCAGTGAAAGCCTTGCACTGCTGCCGAGAAGCAACCTAATGGTGCCTCTGCTTTGTTTTAGTTCATCAAATTTCTACGACTCATTAGGCACTTTCCCCTGTGCTCCTCTTCCTCCTTCCGCTGCCTCACCCCCACCCCCACTATTTTTTTCTTCCTGTCCCTCACCCTGCAGCCCTAACTCTGGCTCCTGGTTCCGTTTTTGACAGTAACGGCACAGCCAACAAGATGAACGGAGCTTTGGATCATTCAGACCAACCAGACCCAGATGCCATTAAGATGTTCGTCGGACAGATCCCCCGGTCGTGGTCGGAAAAGGAGCTGAAAGAACTTTTTGAGCCTTATGGAGCTGTCTACCAGATCAATGTCCTCCGGGACCGGAGTCAGAACCCTCCCCAGAGTAAAGGTACAGACAGCATGGGGCGCAGGGGGCATGGGGCGCCCTGGTGGCAGGGTGGGCCCAATGGGCGGGGGAGGGGGGCTGACTGGAGCTCCCCGGAGCCCTCAGCCTGCAGGAGGGAGGGTGTGGAGAGGAAGGGCGGGCAGGCTGGAGCAGCTGGTGCTGGCAGCCCTGGGGCTCTGGCTGTGCCTCCTGCTCCTCCCAGAGCTCCAGCCCGCCCGCTGGGGACAGGTGGACTGGGGGAGGGGGGGGGTGCGGGAATGCTGCCCGCAGCGCTGGACTCCTCCTGTGAGGTCACTTTCTAGGCAGTGTGGGCTCTGGGTGGGGTGGCTGGCTGTTCCTCCAAGGAATAGTGTCTCAGCCTTGTGTCAGGAGCTCACTCTTTCTGTGCTACCACCCTGTGATTTCTCGTGTAATTACAATTGTATCTCACTTTTCCTTAGCCTGCGGGGACCTTGAAATGCCTTGTAAACTGTTAATGTTATGCCACTGGTGTAGAGAGAAAGGGCTCACTTTGAAGAGGGACATCCTTTCTGGGAGGCCAGCGGGGATCATTAAGCAAAGTGTGCTTGCTGGAGCCAGGGGAAGCGCCCTAGTGGCTTGAGATAGTTAACACACCTTCAGAAACGCTCAGGGTTTCCGCCCTTATCAGTGGCAGGATTAAAGTGCACAGTCTGGTGCTTATTACTGCCTCCATTTTAAGATAATGGTGATAGGGTGGAGGTTGCAGTTATTAAAATAGAGACCAAGCGTCCTGGTACCACGTTGGTGCTTCTGCTTTCTAGTCCTGCTTTATCGCTCTGTATGGACTGCATTGAAAATCACTCCTCTGCTGCCAACCACTGTCTCCTCGATATTTCAACCTTCTCATTTTAGTAATTTTGTTCTGTTTCCATTGTTGCTCTCTCCGTCTCTCCCCTTGGGATCTCTCTCTGTGGATATCAGTGTCTCTTTCTCTATGCCCTAGTACTTCTGTCTAGCCTCTTCTTTTATTTTCATGTGCATCTCATAATAGGAAGCTCATTGTTTGGCACATGAGCATTGGCTCATACTTTTCTCTGAGCCTTTTCCTTATATTAGCAAATAGAAAGATAAGAATAAGAAAATTTTAGACTCATGTTCTGTAATTCTGTGAAATGCTAGCCATCTCGTGTTCCCTGTTGTGCTAAGGTCTGATAGGGCTTTGCGGAACTTTTTTCAGGAATTTAGAAGCCCGTAGCCAATATTCGCCTTAATGAGGTTGACAAACTTGCCTTCATATTTTGTTTATGACTAGCTCTTGTTTTAAAGCATATCATGTGCCGGGCATGGTGGTGCATGCCTTTAATCCTAGCACTCCGGAGGCAGAGGCAGGCGGATCCTTATGAGTTCAAGGCCAGCCTGGTCTACAGAGTGAGTTCCAGGACAGCTGGGGCTACAGGGAGACCCTGTCTCAAAAAGACAAAAAAAAAAAAAAAGCATACCATGTAACACTAGAGATTTTTTTAAAGACCATAGAATTTTGTTTCTACAAATTTGATCACCTATAGTTAGCAAAGGAGAAAAATCAGAAGCCTAAAATCTAAAAGAATTTAGAGCTCATAATTTAGGACTATATTAAGACCCTTAGTGTACATATTCTGAAGGTATTTATGTTTCCCATACAAAAGAAATTCATTGATTTTAATACTTTGATGGTGTCCTACTAAGGAAAGACAGTATAATGCATAGATCTGAACTAGGGAATTATCACATAAGGGTCTGTTCTGTCCCCTGAAATAGCACCCAAAGAAGCTAGACCTGAACCGCGCTTCACCCTCACCTAGGAAAATGTGACACTGAATTTAGCTTTATCAGCATTTTTCAAAATGGTCTCTAGCCAAAAAATAAATTGAAAAAAAAAAAATCACAGCACGAGTATTGTTGTGCTGCCCAGTTAGTGCAGCTTGGCTTTTGCATACATGTGTCTTACCTGGGCCCAAAAGGCCTTTTTCCTAGTCAGGTCAGTTCTTGGGCACGGCTTCATCAAGCTACCATGTTCTCTGTCTTTCCCTGTGTGTTCCTTTGAGCAATGCTTTATCCAGACTGTATCTGAGACTTTACATTTGTTAATGTCTGTTCACTGGATCTTCTAAGTAACTTTCATGAATGAAAGTAGTTCAAAGAACCTCAAGGCCTTGGAGAGGAAGAGAAGCACAATAAAAGAACTTTAGGGGTGGGGCATATGTTGTGTATCAGGCCTTCTGTTGGGAGCTTTTTCTATGTTTTCATTTATCTTTTACCACAATCTTAAAGGTAAATGGTATTAGTCACATTTTACCAATGAGTATACTGAGACCCAGAAAAGTTAAGAAATGTAGGCCAGTTTACCCAGCTAGTAAGTGCCAGAGTGGGTATCTGAAAACAGTTCATAGGCTTCAAAGACTTCACCATTTTGTTTCTCAGCCCTGATCTGTTCAGTTCATGGCTTGGGTTGAAGCCTTCTCCTTTAGCTGAGACTTCCCTGAGTGGAAGCAAGAAATTTCTGCCTTTAAGAGCACTGATGGATCTTATGCTCATGGGTTTGGATTGTGTATCACTCCAGTTCATAATACCATGGGATGGGAGTTACAGAGGAAATCACTCAAATCTTACCGTTGGAAATACAGGTCAGCCCCTATTACTCTGAACTCCAAGTCTCACATCAAATATTCCTTGAAATATGTGGGCTGTCAGCCAAAGGTTGAAAGGGTTTGATATATATTTTGATATATATATATATATATATATATATATATATATGTCGTAAGGGTATTTGTTGTGATGGTAATTGGGCTGTGTATAATGACATTGCCCTTGGAGGATTATAACCCTTAGCTGCTTAAAGAGAGAATAGCCACCATTTTCTTTATATCAATAACCTTTGTGTGCCATATATAATTTTACCTATTCAGATATAAAACAGGAACCTAAATTTACATTGATTTTGACTCTTATCAGCAGAGTACAATTACCATGTTTTCATGGTGCTGATGTCAGAGCCCTAGAAACTAAAATTATTGGACTCTCTGTCTAAATGTGGTTTAAATTATCTAAGACTTTTGGAGTGGCCTTGATACATTGCCTCTTTGGCTTTGATGATCTGAAGGAAAGAGACACAGTTATGCATTACCTAATCCAGGTGAATTAGATCTTTCTCTTTGTATTGTATGTTCTGTTTAATCTTGAGGTATAAAAGCTTTGCCCTATTTTCATTCTATAAGACTAGAATTCTCAGCTATACATTCTTCCTATACGTGTATGCATTATCTAAGAAGGCTCAGAAATTATGAGGGTATAGCTAAGCAAGCTGCCATACCTTCTTAAAACTCAAGAGGAATGTATTTTTCTCAATATATATTTTATTGAATTTTGTGCATTTCATGCAATGCATCTTAATCATATTTATACCTCCTTCCCTACCTGCCTCTCCTGGCCCTACCACCAGATTTCATCCATTCTGTCACACATGTTAAGAGGCCTATTGAGTCAGCCTATTTGTGGCCTCAGATGCCCCTCAGTGTGAGTCCTTGCACTGGAGCCTGCTTAGCCTATCTGGTGTCACTCCCTTAAGGAAGACAAACTCTCCCTCACCCCGCAGTGATCAGCTGTCAGTAGTTCCTCAGCTAAGCTTGGGGCTTCTTGCCTGTTTCTGCAGTTCTATGCTGGGTTTTTGTCTGATTTGATTTCGCATGGGTTTGGGGCATGCTGTGACTATAACAAGTTCACATGAGCAAGTTCCCAGAAGCCTGGAAAACTGTTGCCTTGTGGTCATCCACCACCCTCGGCTCTTACAATCTTTCTGCTCCCCCCTTCCACAACGGTCTCCCCCCACCATTGTGGGTGAGGTCTAATGTAGGAGTCCCGTCCAGGACATGCACTGTGCAGTTTTTTATTCTCTACATTTTGGCCAGCTGTGGCCTTCTGTATTAATTGCTCTCTGTTACATGAGGAAGCTTCAGTGCTGTGAGCTGACAGATGCATTAATATTCCCTCTCCCCCTATTCTGCTGTGTTCTGTGAGCCTTAGGTGTAAATGTTTCATTGTAGATGTGTCGTTTAGGGCTGGGCATTTCATACCTATTCTCTGTGTTTGACCAGTTGCGGAACTCTATAATCATCTCCATCTGTTGTGAAAAGAAGCTTCGATAAGTAATGACAGGTATACTTGTCTGTATGTATAAGGATCCATGTTTAGCATACAGTAAGAAATTATATTTGTCTAGGGATGTGGCAGATATGGGGATTTCTCTAGAATCAGTGACCTGTCCAGTCATATGTATTTGGCTATGTTTGCAGTACCACATCAGTTCTCTCCCATTGAGTGGGCTTTGAGTCCAATCAGATAGCTCTTTACTACAGCCAAGATAAAAGTGCTCCTACTACACCGATAGAGTTAGTTTGCTGTGCTGGTCATTATTGTGGCTGTTGGGCTTTAAAGCTGAGGTTGGACCATTGATTGATTTTTCTCCTTTTGCCAGCTTGCCTGGCACCTTCTGAAACGATGAGAGCTGGTCTTCAGGGAGGAAGCTTCCAGGTCAGCTCCAGCTGCTTCAGGCCCTGTGTCTGAAGTGTGGCCTGTCTTCAGCAACAGGGTCTTACCTTCATGTTCTGGGAAGCGATCAGGGCTATGGAGATAGGCTGTGTGATTTGGGAGTCTCTTGGACTACTCCGACAACAGCTTGCTTAAGGGAGGTTTCTCCTGTCTGGCACTATTGTTTCTTGTTATATAGTCTTCGGCTATACATTTGCACTCGTGTTCAGATATTGTATGTGTATTTTCGAGTAGGCTTTTGAACTTTTCCATTTCCCTCTGGCTTTTCACACCACCTAAGCATTGTTTATGTCACCTCTCGGTCCCTGCCTAGCTCTCCCTCCTACCCCTCCAGTTAAATACCCCTGTCTTCCCTATTTCTCCCTTGGTGATACCTGTCTCCTGCTATCACCCTCTCTTGGACTTCTTCTTTCCCTTTAAAAAGGAAGATAATTTTTATCTATATGTATGTAATATGTGTGTATGCATGCACATATGCATGTTAGTGTTGAGTATTGGAGCACATATTTAAAGATCAAAGGACAACCTTGTATGTCATCCTTGTCCTTCCACCTCGTTTGAAACAGGATCTCTTTGTTGTTTGTCACTGTGTGCACCAGACTAGCAGGCCCTCCAGCTTCCACAGTTCCCTGTTCTTTGCTTCCCAGCTCACCACAGGAATGCTGGGATTACAGGTGTGAGCTACCATGCTCACAGAGCTCCACTCAGATTCTCACACTTGGGCAGGAAGCAGTTTATTCACTGAGCCATCTTCCTAACCCAAGAGGAACATGTTTTATTCAATGATTATCTGTCAAGTCTGTAGAGGAAGAGAAATACAACATAGTAAGTAAAACATGGCCTTTGAAATCACATGTACCTAAACTGAATTTCTGGTTCTGATAATCCTTAAGAATTGCACTTGAGCATATCACTTAATCTAAAATTGGAGACAGTCCTCATAGGATTGCTGTGGTAGAGCCATTACATGTTCTACTCAGAACTGGAATATGGTGGGACTTGTTATAGTACAGAATATAATTGTTGTTATCTTTGTCATCACTATCTCCAAGAACTTAAAATCTAATAATAGTAATAAAGTAAGTTCATAGGTTACTGCATAAAAGAGCATAAGATAATAGTGAATACAAAAGAAAAGGATGGGCATATTGAAATTATAGACATTCAGGGAAGGAATAAATATGCTTTCACTTACAGGAGTGAGATCCTATCTTTAACAAACCTTGAAAACAGTCGTGGTAAGTAAAGAAGATGCTAAACATTATAAGTTACTGAACTACCCTGATTCAAACAAGCGGGGGAAGAATGGAGAGTATAGTTCTGAAATGGAATTCCTCCAACGTTTAGAGTTGATGTGAAGTATACGTGATGAATGGAAGAAAGGAAGAACACGGAGCAAGTCGTAATTTATAGGGTAGGGCCAGCTTTTCAGAAGGAAGGTAGGGTCAGGGAGAAGGAGAGGAGCTGCAGCCTGTGTGTAGGAAGGAAGGGCAGGGAGGAGGACGGGGGCTGCAGCCTGTGTGTAGGAAGGTAGGGCAGGGAGGAGGAAAGGGGCTGCAGCCTGTGTGTAGGAAGGTAGGGCAGGGAGGAGGAGAGGGGCTGCAGCCTGTGTGTAGGAAGGTAGGGCAGGGAGGAGGAGAGGGGCTGCAGCCTGTGTGTAGGAAGGAAGGTAGGGCAGGGAGGAGGAGAGGGGCTGCAGCCTGTGTGTAGGAAGGTAGGGCAGGGAGGAGGAGAGGGGCTGCAGCCTGTGTGTAGGAAGGAAGGTAGGGCAGGGAGGAGGAGAGGGGCTGCAGCCTGTGTGTAGGAAGGTAGGGCAGGGAGGAGGAGAGGGGCTGCAGCCTGTGTGTAGGAAGGAAGGTAGGGCAGGGAGGAGGAGAGGGGCTGCAGCCTGTGTGTAGGAAGGTAGGGCAGGGAGGAGGAGAGGGGCTGCAGCCTGTGTGTAGGAAGGAAGGTAGGGCAGGGAGGAGGAGAGGGGCTGCAGCCTGTGTGTAGGAAGGTAGGGCAGGGAGGAGGAGAGGGGCTGCAGCCTGTGTGTAGGAAGGAAGGTAGGGCAGGGAGGAGGAGAGGGGCTGCAGCCTGTGTGTAGGAAGGTAGGGCAGGGAGGAGGAGAGGGGCTGCAGCCTGTGTGTAGGAAGGAAGGTAGGGCAGGGAGGAGGAGAGGGGCTGCAGCCTGTGTGTAGGAAGGTAGGGCAGGGAGGAGGAGAGGGGCTGCAGCCTGTGTGTAGGAAGGAAGGTAGGGCAGGGAGGAGGAGAGGGGCTGCAGCCTGTGTGTAGGAAGGTAGGGCAGGGAGGAGGAGAGGGGCTGCAGCCTGTGTGTAGGAAGGAAGGTAGGGCAGGGAGGAGGAGAGGGGCTGCAGCCTGTGTGTAGGAAGGTAGGGCAGGGAGGAGGAGAGGGGCTGCAGCCTGTGTGTAGGAAGGAAGGTAGGGCAGGGAGGAGGAGAGGGGCTGCAGCCTGTGTGTAGGAAGGTAGGGCAGGGAGGAGGAGAGGGGCTGCAGCCTGTGTGTAGGAAGGAAGGTAGGGCAGGGAGGAGGAGAGGGGCTGCAGCCTGTGTGTAGGAAGGTAGGGCAGGGAGGAGGAGAGGGGCTGCAGCCTGTGTGTAGGAAGGAAGGTAGGGCAGGGAGGAGGAGAGGGGCTGCAGCCTGTGTGTAGGAAGGAAGGTAGGGCAGGGAGGAGGAGAGGGGCTGCAGCCTGTGTGTAGGAAGGTAGGGCAGGGAGGAGGAGAGGGGCTGCAGCCTGTGTGTAGGAAGGAAGGTAGGGCAGGGAGGAGGAGAGGGGCTGCAGCCTGTGTGTAGGAAGGAAGGGCAGGGAAGAGGAGAGGGGCTGCAGCCTGTTTGGAAGGCTGTGAATGCAAACACCTGTACTAGTGTTCTGCATGAGGAAGAAAGCTTCTTCTTGTGCTGCTTATGCAAATGATAAAAGCTAGAGTAAAAGATGATGATAAAACCTTAAAGAAGACCTGAGTCAGGGTCCTTGCAAAGTGAGAAGGAAAGGTTGAAGAACGTGGGTAGGAGGGTGGAAAGACACATAGTTTGAGACCGCAGGTTAGGAGGCAGTAACAGTACAGGAAACTTCAACATAGAAGGAAATGGGCAATATTTAGTACATGGGCCCTCTGGGTCTGATGGTAAGTAGTAAACTTCTGAGAATACCAGGTGGAATTAAACACAAAGAATAGGCTTAAAACTATTGCCTTGGAAATTTTAATAAGGAGGAATAGAAGAATTATTGAACAGGAAGTGCCCAGATATACTTAGATTAGTGATTCAGAGTAGGGCCTAGCTGCTGTGGTTCTGGAGAACCTCAGGAGATTTTTAAAAGATGGCATCTTTGGGGCTGGAGAGATGGCCTAGCGGTTAAGAGCACCGACTGCTCTTGCAGAGGACCCGGGTTTGATCCCCAGCACCCACATGGTGGCTAAGAACGGTCTGTAACTCCAATTCCAGGAGAACTCCAGTTCCAGGGGAATCCGACGGAGGGCATTGCACGACACGGGTGCGCAGACCTGCATGCAGACAGCACATTCATACACATAGAGAAAAATAAATTTAAAAAACATTTAAAAGATGGCATCTTCACTGATCTGTGAACAAGCAGATAAATGGAGTCAAGAAGACCTGCACTGGAGCTTCTAGGCAGATGTGGGAGAAGGTTGGGAAAGTATCACATGTGTGCAGTCTCCCAGACCTAAAGTAGAGAGCTGGTAAGGAGAAAGATTGCTACGTTTTCTGGGAGAAGGAAGAACTGAGTGGTGTTGAAGAAGTAAAAGATACAAAGGTTGTCTTCAAGGCAGACCAAACCTAGCCCCTGTACATGGTAGGTAGGCACGAGTTAGACCAAAATCAAAATTATAAGCCAAGATTATAGCCTCTGAAAAGAACATACTCTATAATGAAGGCTATTTACATTTTCTAACTTTTCTCATTTTGTTTTTTTGTTTTTTTTTTTTGATTGTTTGCTAGTTTGTTTGAGATAAGGTTTCCCTGTAGCCCCAGCTTGCCTGGAACTCATTATGTAGACCAGGCTAGTCTCCATCTGACAGAGATCTGCCTACCTCTGCCTCTTGAGTGCTGTGATTAAAGGTACGCACCCCCATACCTGGCAAATTTTCTAACTTTAAATCATTAATTGTTGTGATAATGTTTTTTTTTTTATTGTACTAATTTTAAAGGAATGAAAAACAAGTGATTATATTAAAATCATTTAACCTTTGAGACAGTAAGACAGGACCAGAGCCTCATTCATAATCTGGTGCCCTATTGATCCATTTTACTGATCTTCTTTGATGATTTCTAAGCCAAAGGAGAAATAAAATGGGAAGTGGCCTCTGTTGCTTATGTATGCCAGGCCAGAAGAACAAAACTTCCTTTTTATCTGGAATGTAGTGGGAGGTCCTGGCATAAGTAGCATGCGTGGTGATGGTTATGACACTATGGCTGCTTCCGTCTGCTTTCAGTCAGTCCGCATTAGAGTGACCTGGGGGACCGGCTCATTGATCTTAAAATACTGTAAGTCATTTGGTTCCTTCTCACAACCTTTACTCAGAGTTTCAGAATTAGTCATTGATAGTCTAACTTTGTCTCCATCTCTCTTTAGTTCAGTACAGTGAAAAAGTTTCTTGAGAATGAGCCTAGATGGCTAGAGAATGAACAGTACCAGGAGAAAAGACACCAAAAAAGGAAAGAAGACAACAATACCCAACTTTTAAATTTCAGAATCTGGCAGAGTAACAGCTTATAATGAACAGATGGCGATTCTTATTCCACTAGAAAGAGCCTAGGCCATGGAGACAGGAGACTGTGGCTGGTTCCTGTTATGGCAAGAGAGCTTAGAAAACAAGCTTCAGTTTCTTTGTCCACATGATTGAGGTAATACCTACCATATACATGTCTTCATATCCAGTAAACAATAAATGTGAATGCTGTTGGTGTAGTCCAGTGACAGTTGACAGTCTTATAAGCTCAATTCTTCCTTAAAGTGTTAAAGGTTTACAAGGAACATTTTATGTAAGGAATGATGTGAGGGGCAGGGGCTGGTGGTTTGTTTCCATGTGTCATGCCTTTCCTTGATCAACATCTCTGTCAGAAACTTCACCTAAATAATAAAAATAGTGCTAAGAATATAGCTATGTCCCTCTATGCCCAGTTGGCCTGCATTTCTTAAAAAACTAGAGTTGCTGACCTAGATTATCTGGGACAGTCCTATTTTTAGTAGTCATGCCTCAGTGGTTCTCAGAAAGGACACTTTTAGCCTGAGTTAATTTTATTCTGACAGAAATTTTTGTTACTTATTGTGACACCCTTCCATTGTTGGCTGACCTAGGACCAGCAAAGTGAACATAAAATATAATCAGGGTTTCTATATTTATGGAGGCAGGGTCCTAATCCTGGCTTTTGGGATAGGTGGATTCACTGCTCATAGCACAGGGTTATATTAAAAGGCTTAACAAAGGCCTGGAAAGATGGCTTGGTGGGATAAAGCACTTGCTGTGCAGCCGTGAGGACCTGAGGCCAAATCCCAGAACCTAGTGAAGCTGGGTGTGTGAGTAACCCAGGTGTCTCCTATTCACTGCTCCTGCAGTGAATTATGCAGTGAGTAGGAGATACCTCAGAAACATGTGTCTATACTCAGTGTATATCACACACAAAAAATAAAGTAAAAGTGCATAAAAATAAGACTATATATAAACTATTTTTCAATACATTTGTAATAGTATGTGGAGTTTTAAATATCATCCATTGGGGGCTAGAGAGATGGTTCAGAGGTTAAGAGCACTGGCTCCTCTTGCAGAGGACCTGGGCTCGATTCCCACCACCCACATGGCAGCGTACAGTGTCCTAACTCCAGTTCCAAAGGTCCAACAACAACCTTCTTCTGACCTCTGTGGGCATTGCATGACACTAGTACACTTATGTACATGCAAGAGATACACTCACACATATAAAATTTTAAAATAATAAAATATTTTAAATACCATCTATCAGACAATTGAGGTCAAAGATGAAGAACTGCAAAATAATTTTAAGTTCTAATAATAAGGACTCAGTTTTGATGGCATATATTCTGGAGAAAGTGGCTGAGTCCTGTCTAATTTCTGTGACTTCTATCAAGGGGGAGGGATTTTCTACCCTAGCAGATAACATTTATCATGGGTGCACGCTGATCTCTAGAGAGAGAAAGAGGAAGGAAATGAGGGAGCACACGGAGCAGTGTCAGCGGGCAAGGAGCACTCCAGGCTGCCTGTGACCACTCTCTTTGCTCCTCCTCTGTCTGGAACAGTAAGCCTTCAGCAGGTCCCCAGTTGTCTGGTCCCTGGTAGATTCTCATTTCTGGAATTGAAGTTTTAAAAGAGTAAAGAAAACCAGCTCTGGACAAACGGGACATATTTATTTGGTAGGAATTGGACTTGAAGGAAACCTAGAGCTCAAGGCTTATATCATTTTTTTTCAGTTTTTTATTGAGCTTTTGTACATTTCATACAATAGTTCTTCATCAAATTTGTACTCCCTCCCCCATCCATGTCCTGCCAACCCCCAACTGGATCTCGTGTACTCTGCCACACATGTTACGTCCTATCCACTGAAGCATTTGTACTCAGATGTCCTTTAGTGCAAATTCATCTGCTGGAGTCCAGTCAGCCTATCTGTAGATAGTAAGGTCTACTCTCCCTCATCTAGTAGTAATCAATCTCAAGTACTTCTCAGGGTATGGTCAGCCAGCCACCCATTTCCCTCGTACCACTCTGGGCCTCTGTCTGATTGATGGCATGGGTCCTGTGCCCAGTGCCACCATTAGCACAAGTTCACATCTGCAAGCTTGTGGTGGCCCAAAGGCCTCAGCTTCCCTGTGTTCATGAACCAGCCGTGGCTCTTCAGTCTTTCTGCCCCCTCTTCTGCAGTGGACCCGCAGCCATAGATGGGTGAGGCTTAACTCAGGAGTCTTGACCAGGGACACACACTCTGCAGTCTCTTCTTCTGTAAAACTTAGCCAGAGGTGGCCTTCTGTGTGTTTCTCATTCTTTTGTGGGTTTGTTTTTGTTTTCATTTTCATTTTTATTATTGAATTTTTGTGTATTTCATGTAAAACATTTCAATCTTAATCACCTTTATACCCCCTTCCCCATTGGCACCCTTCCAGGGCACCCCCCCCACACACACACACACTGGAAGTTCACAGACAATATCTGTTTGTGACCAGTTGTGGTATACTATTGAATTAGTCACTTTTCTTTTGCTGTGTTAGAACCACCATGACCAAGGGAAGTTATAAAAGGAAGAGTTTATTTGAGTTTATGGTTGATGGTTCCAGGGGAATTAGAGTCCATCAATGGCGGAGAGGCATGGTGGCAGGAAGTGGCCAAACAGAAACAGAAAGCAGAGATTCCCATCTTTAAGCAGGAACAGGAAGCAGAGAGAGTTACTGGAGATTGGCAAGGCTTTTTGAACTCTTTAAGCTTGCCCCCAGTGACAAGCTTCCTCCAGCTATCATACCTTATAAGACCTCCCAAAACAGCACCACCAACTGGGGACAAAATGTCCAAATGCTTGGAGCCTATAGGGGACATTCTCATTCAAACCACCACATTCCATTTCCGCCCCCCATAGGCTCATGACCACTTAAAATGCAAATGCATTTAGTTCAACCTTAAAAGTCCCCATAGTCTTTACCAATCTCAATACTATTCAAAAGTCTACAGTCCAAAGTCTCTTGTGAGACTCAGGCCAATCTCTTAACTGTAAACTTCTGTAAAATCAAGAGACGAATTACATACTCCCAACATAGAGTGGAACCAATACACATTCCCATCAGTTGCACACTTATACTACTGCAGATGCCTGGAGTGTGGGCCATTATGAAACCAGTCCTTTGGAGATGAGCAACCTAGCTTCCTAGATAGAGAGGGGAAATACTCAACAGTGCTGCTGTAGTTGTGGGAAGCATCATGGGCCTTGCCTGAGAGCTACCATAGCTTGCCTCCCTTGTACTCGCTTTGACCCCCTATATCCTAGAAAAACATATATTTGAGGTTATAAGGCTTCTTTCTTCCTTCAAATTCCTAATGATATTTTTTTTCATATGTGTATGAATGTATTGTCTGCGTGTAGGTTGGTGCACCCGTGTTGTACAATGCCACAGAGGTCAGAAGAGAGTGTCGGATTCCCCTGGAACAGGAGTTAAAGACGGTTCTTAGCTGCCATGTGGGTGCTGGGCATCGAACCCGGGTCCTCTGCAAGAGCAGTCAGCGCTCTTAACCGCTAGGCTATCTCTCCAGCCCCCAAATTCCTAATGATATCTTAAAACTGCCATGTGGATGCTGGGGTTTGAACCCATCTTCTTTAAGAACAACCAGTGCTCTTAACTGCTCAGCCATCTCTCCAGCCCCTGACTTAAAGTTTTTACAAGAACAGCTATTTCTCCAGTTAGAAGTAAGCATGCCAGGATGTTCCACTGTGAATAAATACAGAACAACCTTTATGATCATTTTCACGTTTGAGGATATTTTCAAATCAGCTTTGATGTGTACATGCTGTGGAGAGAAGAATACACAGAAAGGCAAGTGTGACAAGATCATTGTCACGTGCTGAGCTTGTCTAGGCTTCATATTTGCTAAATTGTGTTGTCAGCCACAAACAAAGTAGCAGATTTTCCCAGAAGGGAAAAGGAGCTAGTGAGCTGAATGGGGGCAGACCATAATGGTCATGTTGACGGGTCAGGGTGGACAAGCGGCAGGCCTGACACCACAGGAATGGATGTTCAGAATCAGTATTTTTTTTCACTCTATGTAAATGACCTAGAGAGATCTCCTAATCTAGTAGCCACATCCTGGCATTAGTTCAAATGGAAGAAATTCATAAGACACACTTCAGGAAGTCATCATTTTGAAAGAGAAGGGAATATTTTCTGTTCTCATCAGAAGATCATAGATTGCAGTAAAAGAAAAGAATTAAAGGATAGAAATAAACTATAGCTGAGTGGTATCTGGTCAATATAAACTATTTTGATATATGTTAGGTCTTAGGTTTATGTGCACATGTAGCCTGACCTGCCTAAGGATCAAGATATGTCTCTTCACGGCAGTGTCCTATAGTACTCTAACCAGCAGTGTCCAAGAATTGCTACTGTTTTGTTGCCTTCTTCCATTTTTAACTCTAAAACATAAAATGCTACTATTGTTTAATGGAAATCCTACCCATAGACATGAAGAAGGATATAAGAATATTGCAAACATTGAATAGTTTATGAACAAAAGGTAGCATCTGACAAGGCATTGGCCCAAACTACCAAGATGCTCAGGATTACAGATGATAATACCAAAACAAGTGTTAAGGCAGGTAACTTTTAACAAAATCCTTTTTACCACTATCTAGGCCATGGTGCCCAGGATTAGGAAGTGTTATTGAAGCTGTATCCAGGAGCTGGAGGCATTACAGAGGGAGACAGAATGAATCACAAAGGTCTAGGAAGGCGGACCCATAGGGAAAGGTCCAGGAGGTTAGCTTAAAGGGCCTGAGAGAGCATCGGATCAAAGACTAAAAGGACATTAAAAGGAGGGATTGTGCTCAGAAAAAGAAAGAAAGGAGAGAAAGAGAATGTGATTGAAGTTTGAAAGATGCTGAAGTGCAGAGTGAGGCTTTGTATAGATAAGCTCTTTCAATTAGTGCTGAACCCTGGGATTCTGCTGCTTATACTTAAAATGTTGGAAGACCAGGTAAAGTGCAGAGTTGGAGCCAAACTTTTGTATAGAAGAGGTGGTGAACTTAGAGCACAGTATAAAAGTTAAGAAGATTTAGCAATTCCTAGGAGTGGACCTTTGACCATCTGTCTTACAAGGCCGAATGTACCACTCACTTGTCACCCTGGTTTGAAGGTTAAAGTAGACTTACTTCAAAGCCTTGGGTCCCATACAGTGGGTTTTTTATATTGTATTTATTATTTTTATTTTATGTGTATGACTGCATTGCCTGTATGTGTGTAAGTACACCAGTGTCATGCAATGCGCACAGAGGCCAGAAGAGGATGTTGGATCCACTGAAACTGGAATTATGGGTGGTTGTTAGCCACCATGTGGGTTCTGGGAATGGAACCCTGGTCCTCTGCAAAGCCAGTGCTCTTAACTTCTGAGTCATTTCTACAGCCCTCTATCCAGTGTTTAATATAGAACAGAAAAAGTGAAATAAGTAATCCAGAGACAATATATACAAATATATCCATGTCATGTTACAAAATTATTTTTGGTGCGTACTGCACATACGGCATTGTATTCAGTGCAGGGACTGCAAAGATGAATAGGTCCTGTTCTTCCTACAAAGGAAAGATATTGGGGGCATTAAAGACAGGATTTCTGTTAAGTTCTAAAATGTAGAGCCATGCTTGGAGAATGTCAGGGGGAGGGGATGGGGAGGGACACCTGGAGAGAGGAAGAAAGGAAGGAAATATATTTTCTATTGAGACTACACTTGAGAGCATGAGAGTTCAGAGATGTTTCTCCAACATAGATAAAAAGAGAGATTCAGGAAGCAGAGTCATGTGATTGAAGTCTAATGTTTTTCAGTTACATGCCCATGTCTTCTTCCTCTTTTTTCTTCATTTTTAGTATTCTTTCTCCTTTCAGCTCCCTTGAGGGAATTTGGACACAACTAGTTGAAATGATTTTCTTGTGTGTGTTTCTGAAGGTTTTCCAACAGGGTTATGAAGTTTGCTGCAGCCCTTATATTTGCATCACTAAGGCATGAGTGATGCATCAGACTGGCCTGTTGCATTACTTTACCTGGGGAGACATGAACAAACATCTGTTCCGCTAAATAGGTCATCAACAACAGACCAAAGAAAGGATTGTGCCTGAGTCTACTTTAGTTGACCAGTGAACTTATTGAGGTTACTTACGGGAGCATGGTGACCCTTTGACAGCTGCACACTGAAAAATCCCACTGCAGCGTGGGTGACAGCTCAGGAAAGCTTTGTCACTGCAGTTTCCTGCACTTGCAGGAAACCCTGCTACATGGTCTCCTCTTCCCCACCACATTCACTGCCTGTTTAACCTTGGAAAAGGGCCTTGTAAATCCTTTATTCTTGGGCCATCCTCAGTCTTATAGAAACTTTCAAAACCAATTTTTAAATCAATTTGTTCTTTGACATACACGTATACATACTGCACACTGACCCTTTCACCCCAGGGTCTTTCCATCTCACAGCTATCCCTGTTGATACCACCACTTCCTACCAACCTCTTTCTCAAGGTCATGTCTGTTTTGTTTCCTGGCCCACTAACTTTTACCAGGGTCACTTCTGTGACCGTGGGTTTGGAGCAATCCATTGGGGCCTGTTGGGCCCAGCAGTGCAAACCCCCTTTTTATTGTAATGGTATCAGATACCCAAAAAAGAACTGTCAGCCCCTACCTCACAGATGTACACCCACTTGACTTGACACTGACCGGTAGCTCCCTGCAGGGAATTTGGACACAGCTAATTGAGATATCTTGGCACTGATGGAGGCATGGCTTTCTGCGTATGAGCTCACAGCTGTGTTTTAAACTTCATGACAACCTGAAGTTAGTTTAGCCTTCCCTGTTTTTTGCCAAATAAATGTGATATGCCACATGATCAGTTTCTTAGGAATACATTATGAGATGTCAAGTGTATATGTTGCTTAGTGAGGAGCTTGGCGTATAATGGGAACTGAATAAAGTGTCCTAAGTAGCAGTTACAGTAGAAGGAAGCAACGGTAAAGACAGTAAAGACAGTGAGACCTGACTTTATAAGCTGTACGTGAATGCTCATTCTCAGTTTTTGTAGGGAAGTCGTCGTACATGGCACTTCTTTTTTTAATTGTGTTTCTAAGAAATATTATACACAATTTAAGTATTATTAATACTTAATAAGATTGTGTTAGAATGAGTCAAGGAAAGGGAATAGTGAGTAAAAGCCAGTGATTGCTGGGGAAAGTATAAAAGATGGCAAAACAGATAATTTGTAAATCAGACTTCAAAGACTATAGAGTAACCCATTGGATTGCAAGCTTAAGTCATTATTCAAAATTCTTGTTCCTTATCCCCCTGACCTTGAAGTCTGCAGGTTCCTTCACAGTAACATGTCCATTTATCTTCCTTTATCCCAAATTCCCATGGACATCCTGCAACAACAGTAGGCTTAGTCTAAGTTGATGTGCATATTGGATTGTGTTTAATGTTATAATTTCTTCTTGAGCATTTTCAGGTTTAATGTGTCATTAACATGTAGACTCTTGTTTATGCTAAGTTGATGTTGCACCTCAGCTCTGGAGAAGATGTTGCTTCTGAGCTGATTCATTCCTTGTGCCAGGTCTTTCATTAGCTTGGGCACAGCCTCTCACTACCAGCTGTGTTCACTCCTGAAAATGGCTGTGGGGAGAGGCTTGTTGTTTGAGAGCTGCCCTCTCTCCCCTAGTAGAGGAAGTTCACTCATTTGCCTGACAGAAATCTCTAAGAACCTGAGCTGTGCCTGCCCAGCACAATCATCTCACAGACAAACTAGTTCTTTCCCCACCTACACCCTCCCCAGAATCACCACTACTTTCAAAAGCCCGTGTAAGATAGCCCATTTTTCAGGAAGATAATTTTTATAAAAGTCACAACTTTAGCTGGGCGTGGTAGTGCACGCCTTTAATCCTAGCACTTGGGAGGCAGAGGCAGGCAGATCTTTGTGAGTTAAAGGTCAGCCTGGTCTACAGAGTGAGTTCCAGGACAGCTGGGGCTACAGGGAGACCCTGTCTCGAAAAAGACAAAAAAAAAGTCACAACTTTGAAAAGGAAGTAAACATGTTAACAGCCTTGATACATAAACCTCTCTAAAACACCTATTACTAATATCCCTTACATAAATACTTACAGTTTGTTTAGTAGAAATAATAAATGGTAATATGATAATTGATCATTTGAAATGGGTCATCTCATATTTCTTTTTTTCTTTTTTGGACTTTTCGAGACAGGGTCTCCCTGTAGCCCCAGCTGTCCTGGAACTCACTCTGTAGACCAGGCTGGCCTTGAACTCACAAAGATCCGCCTGCCTCTGCCTCCCAAGTGCTAGGATTAAAGGCGTGCGCCACCACGCCTGGCTCTTTTTCTTTCTTTTTTTTTTTATTTCTTTATTTTTTTTATCATCTCATATTTCATATATGCATACATAATAGTTATTGTGCCATAGGAAAAAATACATTTCATATTTTTCACTTTCTACATTCCTTTTGAAGATTTTCCTTCAAATCAGATTAGTTTTAAGTTCAGTGTTGGTTTTGCTTCTTTATGTTTGTGTAAGCGAATTTTAAAAACCAGAATATGAGATTATTAAAAAGAAAATATAACCAAAGTGTTTGCATGTGTTAAGAGAAACCAGGGAAAGAAATGCTTCATTTGTCCCTTTCCCCTCTTCTGGCAGAGAGAAAACAGAGCAGCCTAGTTTCCATGGGGCAAAACAGAAAACTGAGCCTCCTTTTTTTTTTCCAAGTATTTCATGGGATATTCATGTTTTTTTCTAGGTACATTGTATAATAAAGGACCCTTTGGCCCTTTCTCTTTTTTTATGATTTTGTTAATGTGTATGGTTGTACTGTCTGCATGTAGGTTTGTGCACCCATGTCGTGCAATGCCGCAGAGGTCAGAAGAGGGTCTTCGGATTCCCCTGGAACTAGAGTTCTCCTGGAATTGGAGTTACAGACAGTTCTTAGCCGCCATGTGGGTGCTGGGGATCGAACCCAGGTCCTCTGCAAGAGCAGTCGGTGCTCTTAACCGCTAGGCTATCTCTCCAGCCCTGCCCTTTCTCTTTAGGATTACTTAATGACTTGTTCATTTTGGGTGAGGATGCCAGTTAACTCAGGAAAGACTACAGAGAGGGCCCTTCTCTGTTCTTCCTGAAGCATTCTCCCAATACTGTAATAAAAGCTGATAAGAGGATTATGGGCAGGTACAGTCTCTAACAGTCCCTGAGTAAAGCTGGTGAGTTCTAGCAGTGATCTTAGAAGATAGCCACTGTGTGGCTAGTTGAAAACAACAACGACCAAAAAAAACCAAAAAACCCCACATCTCCAGAGTAGAAGAAAGAACCATCTGAAAAGCTTTTTTGAAGTGTGTTTTGAGGAACTAAACAGAACCCCTGAGCACACAGCTCTGAGAGCTGCTGCCACGTGCCCTCTGGCTTGCTTCAGTAGGACTGAGTGGTTCTGTAAGCAGCCTGGTTCAGCAGATAAAGTAAATGCAGTCTCCATGCCCAGTCACCACTGCTCTGCGCCAGCCAGGCTGCCGAGTGGCATATTCTCTTTGTGGAGTGGACATCTGTCAAATGGGAGCTGGATTTGACCACCAGTTCATTCTACACAGCACCCCACAGCTGCCAGATGGTGACAGGCCTTAGCTGTTGTACAAGTCCAGTATGAGTGTTCAACTCTAGAGGTGAAGAACGTGAGATCTTCCACCAAGCACATGTCCCCTCAAAGAAATGCTTCCCAGAGTCAAAGCTCTGTTCTGATCTCAGTGGATAAGAAAAAGACTCAGGAAAGGTAATGAATAAATTAAAAACATCTTAAAGTCGTGGCATCTCTTAACTTCACTCTAATCTATACTTGTATACACCAATTTTCAGTGGGACATACCAGGCTTTAATGTCTAGATTGTTTCAAGGCAGATAAGAGTGTGACAGTTTAAGAGGCAAAAGAAGTCTTTATCAAGTGACAGTTTTGTTGTTTAGTCTGGACTGATTGCTAGTTGGAGGGTCTGGCACCTGTCTTCAGTACTGCACTGCTTAGGTGATGATGGAGACCCTCTGACTCTGGGCCTTTCTCTCTGGGTGTATCTACCGAAGAGTGGCGGGAGAGTATGTTAAACTATCAGATGGGCTGCTCCAGCCACACACACTCCATCACATGCTTGCAATGAAAACACTGTATTTTTAGAACACTTCAAAGTCAGGAAACCGTTAAACCATATCACACCCTCCTTCACCCTCCAGCCACTTCCCTCCACATCCTCAGGAACGTTTACCCTGTTCTGTATAGAAAAGGGGCCTGAACAAAGATTGAGCCATGTAGTTGAGGAAAGCTTATCATTCCTGAGAAGATGGCTGATCTCAGCTTAAAATCTAACACATCCTCAGAGTAATTTTTATGTTTCCACTTCTTTTACCTAAACCATGTGTGTTCCATGTGACTTTATATTGTATTTGGAGTTCAAAAGAGAAATTAGCCTCCTAATTTTTGTTCCTGGCATGCATTCAAATAAAAATAGACATAAATATTATACTGTTAAAAAAAACCCAAAGCTCCATGAACAATTTTAGAGTCTTTTTGGCTTTCTAGCATTTATTTTCATATGTCCTGTCCTATCCTCCATACAGCTGGCTTAAGTTGCTCGTTAAAAGACTTTCTTTCATGTCCCTGAAAGTTCTGTTCCTAACACAGTGCCTGGAATGGAGAAGACACTCCCTGCAGATTGAGTGAATGAAGTTAAGTTCTTCCTTTTGTGATTCGGCACTGGCTTCTCCATTTTCACACTTACTTTGAACAAGCAGAGACATGCTTTTCTTTATTCTGTGAACAAATCTGGGGAGCTATGTGCAGGGCAGTGTGTAATGTCTCGTCCAAGTCCACAAGGCCCTTTAAAATCTTTTGGAGGTGGGAGTGGAATGCACAAGGGTATGTGGGTATATAGGGCCTTAAAGTGGTGATAAACATCTGTAGATTGAACAAGTGCCAGTCATTGAAAGGAAAGAAGTATTTCGTCCCACCAGTTTATTTTACCTTTTATCCACTTTCTTTTCATGTTTGAAATACAGCACCCTATTGCATTGCCAGTTTGAGTCCTCTGATGGGAACTCTATGGAGCATAAAACAATATTATCTCAACTGAAGTAACAAAAGTAAGAGAATCATTTTAGGGTGTCTCTATGTGGAAAGTTAAGACATTTAAAGTAAAAGAAGGAAGGAGAAAACAGTTTAGTCTGTAGGTAGAGTCTCTTCCCATCGTAGGCCCCAAGCCTTCACAGTGGCATGCTCACCTGAAACTCTGCCAGACTTACAGATGTTTCCTTTGGCTCTGGTGTGAAGAAGCACATGCAGTTCTCAGGAACAGTTCTGTTCTGGCAGGGACTGAGGAAGAAGGGAGCGAGGCAGCAGCAGGTGACTCCTCCTTGCCTGCTTCTAGGTTCTTAGGTCCTGTGGAGCACATGGCCTTTCTCCACTGGGTTTTCGTGCATCAGTTAGTGCCACACATACAACCGTTTTATGACGCTCTCAAAACACTTAGCTGAGCATATATCTTGGAACTCTGTAAAATGATGTTTTTTGCCTCGGGTTGTAATTCTAGAAGTTCCCCGAACATCTTGTGTAGGTAAATGGAGCTCTCTGAGACTTGAGGGAGGGTTTGTTGTTTTCTTTGTTTTCCCTTAGAACTCAGATTATGACATACAGAAACAAATTGTTTTCAGGAACTAGAGAGGAAGTACACTTTTTTTTTGGTCTTTTCGAGACAGGGTCTCCCTGTAGCCCCAGCTGTCCTGGAACTCACTCTGTAGACCAGGCTGGCCTTGAACTCACAAAGATCTGCCTGCCTCTGCTTCCCGAGTGCTAGGATTAAAGGTATGTGCCACCACACCTGGCTAAAACACTTTTATAACTCATATGTTAAANTCTCCCTGTAGCCCCAGCTGTCCTGGAACTCACTCTGTAGACCAGGCTGGCCTTGAACTCACAAAGATCCGCCTGCCTCTGCCTCCCAAGTGCTAGGATTAAAGGCGTGCGCCACCACACCTGGCTCATTGCAGATTTTAACTGTTTCTTGGACTTATATGTTCTGCTAGCAAATGGCTTGTCCAACCCTGAGTGGACTGGCACGTGTTCTTCACGTTGCCCTGTTCCTGCCCACAGACCTTCTTCCTTCATGTCAGCACTTGCTTTGCCTTCACATCCAAGTCCTGTAGATTTCATATTTGTGTCTTGGCCACTTGGCCCCTTCCTGCCCTCCCTCTACTTGCCTGCTTTCCTATAACACTGCAGCCATCTTTCCAATGAGCTTTCCTTTGAACAGCTTTATTGAGGCATAATTAATAAACAAGAAACTTCTCGGACTTTAAGTGTAAATTTTGGTAAGTTTTAACATATGTACATACCTGTAACACCACTGCTACAGTCAAAATAACACATAACTCTCACACCCCTGAAGGTCTCCTCGAACTGCTGGGAATCTCCTCCTGCGTACATGCACAGCATATTCGTCTGCTTCCTTTTGCTGCTTGTTAGTTTTATTTCCTGCAATTTAATAATGAAACAAGTGGCTGGAAATATTTTTAAAATCTTTAGCCATTAGGGAAATGCAAATTAAAACTACTTTGAGATTTCATCTTACCCTAGTCAGAATGGCTAAGATACAAAAAACAAACAATGACAAAAGCTGGGGAGGATGTGGGAAAGGGGGAACTCTTATTCATTCCTGGTGGGAGTATAAAACAGTGCAGCCACCATGGAAATCACTGTGGAGGTTCCTCAAAATGAAAAAGTAGATCTTCCACTGATTCAGCTATACCACCTGGGTGTACAGCCAAAGGCCCGTCTACCCCACTACAGAGCTGCTGTACTTCTTGTTTACTGCTGTGCTACTCACAGCAGTCAGGAAATGGAAACAACCTAGATGTCCCTCCACTGAGGAACGGATAATGAAATTGTAGCACATTTCCACAATATGATATTCAACTGTTAAGGAAAATGAAATTATGAAATTCACAGGTAAATGGATGGAACTGGAAATAACCCCAGACCCAGAAAGATAAATGTTGCATAGTCTGTATCATAAGTGGATGCTATGACTCTTTAGATATGCGTTTCAATTCAAACACACAGAGGTCAAGGAACTAATAGGAGTCATGGAGAGAGTGGTTTATGGGTGGAGGAATGGGAGGGCAGGGTAGAGGAGGGAATAAAGGGAAAGATGACTAACACTAACAGTCTTTTGAAAAAGGTCATAGGGAAGCCTACTTTAAGAATCGTCTTTTTTTTTTTTTTGGTCTTTTTGAGACAGGGTCTCCCTGTAGCCCCAGCTGTCCTGGAACTCACTCTGCAGACCAGGCTGGCCTTGAACTCACAAAGATCCGCCTGCCTCTGCCTCCCAATTGCTAGGATTAAAGGTGTGCGCCACCATGCCCGGCAAGAATCTTCTTTTTTTTTTATTTTTTTTTTATTAATTTTATTTATTTATGTATGTGTATGAATGTACTGTCTGCATGCAGGTTTGTGCACCCGTGTCGTGCAATGCCGCGGAGGTCAGAAGAGGGTGTCGGATTCCCCTGGAACTGGAGTTCTCCTGGAATTGAAGTTTCAGACGGCTCTCGGCCGCCATGTGGGTGCTGGGGATTGAACCCAGGTCCTCTGCAAGAGCATCGGTGCTCCTAACCGCTAGGCCATCTCTCCAGCCCCAAGAATCTTCTTAAAATGTATCCACATACATAGCCAGGCATGGTGGTGCATGCCTTTAATCCCAGAATTTGGGAGGTGGAGGCAAGAGGATCCCTGTGAGATTAAGGCCAGCCTGGTCTAGAGACCCGAGTTCCAAGGCCAGCTGGGCCTGCAGAGGGACCTTCTCTCAAAAAGACATATATGCCGGGCGTGGTGGCGCACGCCTTTAATCCTAGCACTTGGGAGGCAGAGGCAGGCGAATCTTTGTGAGTTCAAGGCCAGCCTGGTCTACAGAGTGAGTTCCAGGACAGCTGGGGCTACTACAGGGAGACCCTGTCTCGAAAAGACAAAAAAAAAAAAAAAAAAAACAAAAAGACATATATATGTATATGTCTTCTCTTGGTGATCATGTGGATGGCCTTTTTCATTTGAATATGTGGTAAACACATTAAGTAACTTTTTATGCTGAGCTAACCTTGCATTGCTTGGATAAACCCCACTTTGTTGTTTATTAAATTTATTAAATTCTGTTTGCTTAAATTTTCTTTAGAATTTTGCACCGCCTGCATTCAAAAGGAATATTACTCTGTTGCTTTCTTCTAATTTCTTTGGCTAGTTTTACAATAATCCTGGCCTCAAAGAGTAAATTGGGACATGCTCCTACTCTTCAGTTTCCTGACAGGGAAGGTCTGTAAATCTGTACTTCCTGGGACACATACACAAAGCTGCATTATTATGTCCTTGTTTAATGTGGTTCATCCTTTAAGTCATCTGGGGCTCACGTTTTCTTTGTGAGATTTTTTTTTTTAACTACAAATTCAGGTTTTTAGTAACATAGAGATATTTCTTCTCCTTGAGTAAGTTTCTTTATTTCAAAGACTGTCTTTAACCTGCATTGTCAGAGGTGCTGGCATAAAGCTGAATATAATATTTCCTTACACACGTTCTAAAGACTCTGTAGTGATGCCATCTGTCTCATTCCTGAGGTTATTTATCAGTTTAGTTTTCCTCCATTTGACTTTAAATTGCTATACTTTTTCTGCATTTAAAAAAAACCCTAACTTTTCATTTTATTGACTTTTGTTTTCTATTGTTTTTCACTTTGACATTTTTTGTTACTTTTATTCTTTTGCTTACTTTAGATTTAATTTGCTTTTATCCCACCAGTGTTGGTAAAGTGACAGCTTTAGGTAACTTACTTGAGCTCTCCTCTAGCAAAACCATTTCCTGTGAAGGCTTATTCCTGAGCACTGCTGTGCCACCATCCTTCAGGGGCTGATGTTAGATGTGCATTCTCACTCAGTTTAAAATAACTTCCTAACTTTGCTTTTGTTTTGTTTCTTTGATTTGTTGATTATTTGGAGTCTTAACTTCCAGATATTTGACATGTGTATTCTATTATTGATTTCTAATTTAATTTCATTATAATCAGAGAATATACATTTATAACTTGAGAAGTTTTAAATGTGTTGATTTTTTTCTCATAAATATGGCCTATCTGGATAAATAGTCCTTGTATATCTGAATTGAGTATGAATTCTTCCGTTCTTGGATGGAATTTTTTACAAAAGTATCTTGGTTAATAGGGTTACATATATTTTCTATGTGTTTATCAATTAATGAGAGAAACTATCCAATTACCATTATGAACTTGTTCATTGTTGTTGTTTGCTGCTAAATCTATAGCTTTTGCTATTGAAGTTTTGAATTGTCTTGTTTAGTATTTACCAGTCTAGAGTTTTTCATCTCCATGTGGTTAGTTGACTTTTTCCTTGGTTTGAATTGGCCTTTTTTTCTGATACTGTCTTTTGTTATTAACCTACATTGAGTAACATCCAGCTTTCTTCAAACTAATTTTAAGAGGTACTTTCTCTTTTAATATCTGCATCTTTAAACTGTATTTCATGTAGATAGCATATAGTTGTGTTTTAAATGTTTCTAACCTACTTGGAGTAGCACACATGTTCACTGTGTATTTAGATAAATGACATTTAATGTGGTGACTAGTCATGTTGGGTTTGGATGCCCATCCCTTGTTTGTCTTCCGCGCTCTTCCCTCTTTCCTCTGCTTGGACGCCCATCGCTTCTTTGTCTTCCGTGCTCTTCCCTCTTTCCTCTGCTTGGATGCCCATCGCTCATTTGTCTTCCGCGCTCTTCCCTCTTTCCTCTGCTTGGACGCCCATCGCTCGTTTGTCTTCCGCGCTCTTCCCTCTTTCCTCTGCTTGGATGCCCATCGCTCGTTTGTCTTCCGCGCTCTTCCCTCTTTCCTCTGCTTGGATGCCCATCGCTTGTTTGTCTTCCGCGCTCTTCCCTCTTTCCTCTGCTTGGATGCCCATCGCTCGTTTGTCTTCCGCGCTCTTCCCTCTTTCCTCTGCTTGGATGCCCATCGCTTGTTTGTCTTCCGCGCTCTTCCCTCTTTCCTCTGCTTGGATGCCCATCGCTTGTTTGTCTTCCGCGCTCTTCCCTCTTTCCTCTGCTTGGATGCCCATCGCTCGTTTGTCTTCCGCGCTCTTCCCTCTTTCCTCTGCTTGGATGCCCATCGCTCGTTTGTCTTCCGCGCTCTTCCCTCTTTCCTCTGCTTGGATGCCCATCGCTCGTTTGTCTTCCGCGCTCTTCCCTCTTTCCTCTGCTTGGATGCCCATCGCTCGTTTGTCTTCCGCGCTCTTCCCTCTTTCCTCTGCTTGGATGCCCATCGCTCGTTTGTCTTCCGCGCTCTTCCCTCTTTCCTCTGCTTGGATGCCCATCGCTCGTTTGTCTTCCGCGCTCTTCCCTCTTTCCTCTGCTTGGATGCCCATCGCTCGTTTGTCTTCCGCGCTCTTCCCTCTTTCCTCTGCTTGGATGCCCATCGCTCGTTTGTCTTCCGCGCTCTTCCCTCTTTCCTCTGCTTGGATGCCCATCGCTCGTTTGTCTTCCGCGCTCTTCCCTCTTTCCTCTGCTTGGATGCCCATCGCTCGTTTGTCTTCCGCGCTCTTCCCTCTTTCCTCTGCTTGGATGCCCATCGCTCGTTTGTCTTCCGCGCTCTTCCCTCTTTCCTCTGCTTGGATGCCCATCGCTCGTTTGTCTTCCGCGCTCTTCCCTCTTTCCTCTGCTTGGATGCCCATCGCTCGTTTGTCTTCCGCGCTCTTCCCTCTTTCCTCTGCTTGGATGCCCATCGCTCGTTTGTCTTCCGCGCTCTTCCCTCTTTCCTCTGCTTGGATGCCCATCGCTCGTTTGTCTTCCGCGCTCTTCCCTCTTTCCTCTGCTTGGATGCCCATCGCTCGTTTGTCTTCCGCGCTCTTCCCTC
Source organism: Rhizomys pruinosus (assembly GCA_009823505.1). NCBI lineage: Eukaryota > Metazoa > Chordata > Mammalia > Rodentia > Spalacidae > Rhizomys > Rhizomys pruinosus. The sequence goes on from VZQC01004208.1 coordinate 4,002,871, forward strand.
TTTCCTCTGCTTGGATGCCCATCGCTCGTTTGTCTTCCGCGCTCTTCCCTCTTTCCTCTGCTTGGATGCCCATCGCTCGTTTGTCTTCCGCGCTCTTCCCTCTTTCCTCTGCTTGGATGCCCATCGCTCGTTTGTCTTCCGCGCTCTTCCCTCTTTCCTCTGCTTGGATGCCCATCGCTCGTTTGTCTTCCGCGCTCTTCCCTCTTTCCTCTGCTTGGATGCCCATCGCTCGTTTGTCTTCCGCGCTCTTCCCTCTTTCCTCTGCTTGGATGCCCATCGCTCGTTTGTCTTCCGCGCTCTTCCCTCTTTCCTCTGCTTGGATGTCCATCGCTCGTTTGTCTTCCGCGCTCTTCCCTCTTTCCTCTGCTTGGATGCCCATCGCTCGTTTGTCTTCCGCGCTCTTCCCTCTTTCCTCTGCTTGGATGCCCATCGCTTGTTTGTCTTCCGTGCTCTTCCCTCTTTCCTCTGCTTGGATGTCCATCGCTTGTTTGTCTTCCGCGCTCTTCCCTCTTTCCTCTGCTTGGATGCCCATCGCTTGTTTCTCTTCCGTGCTCTCCCTGTTTCCTCTGGTTTTGCCTCCTTTTTTATTATGTTTTATTCCGGATTTTCTTTCTTCATTGATTTACTAACTGTAACTCTGTTGTTTTAGGGATGTATGTAGTAAGTATGTTTACCTTGTCACAGCTTACTTTCAAAGGATAGTATCTTATTTCACATACAGTATGAGACTCTCACAATAGTATACTTCTGTTTCCAGCTTTACATTATTATTAATATGTATTTTAATGTTAAAAATTATAAACCCCAAAATTGTTATAAATTTTAAATTTTTTTGTTTAGCTGGCCAAATTTCTTTTAAAGAATTTTGAAAAAATAAAAGTATGTGATATCTCCGTATGGTCACTGTTCCTTTATGTAGGTCCAGATTTCCTTCTGGGGTCACTTTCATCCTTCCTAAAGGACTTTTTTAAACATTTCCTGTGTAATTGGTCATCTGGTTGTAAATTCTTTGTCTTTTGTATATCTGAAAACATTTATTTTGCCTCTTTTTCTCTGGTTGACTTAAAACAGTATTTTGAGATGTTGTTTCACCACCTTCTCACACTGGTCCTGAGGGCCTCTTCCTTGTCTGTGACCCCATACAGTTCATTCTGCTTATATTTATTTTGCATTTGAGTAACTTGGTTGTAATGGCTTGGTTTGCTTCTCTTTAATTTCTTTTAATTTAGAATTTGTTGAACTGTTTAGATCTCTGAGTTAACAGTTTTCATCATTCTGGAAAGTCTTCCATCTTTCTTAACTGGGCCCTTTCTCTGTTGGTGGAGACTAGGAACTCACATACCTATGGCTCACAGTTTGCTTTTGTCTCCTTTGTTGTTTGTTGTAAGCTCTTTTCTGGGTTTCCCTTTGAGACACAGATAATTCATCTTTTTCTGCACAAGGTTTTATCTGCCTTTAAACCCATCTACTATCCTTTTCATCTCCACGGGACAGGTTTTAATCTTTAAATCTCCATTTGAATCCTTTCTTTTAAATTTTTATGTCTTGACTTGGCTTTTTGGAACATACTGAATACAGGCTTACTGTTTTAGGGTCTCTGTCTGATACTGCTTACCTCTTTATTATTTTCCCCATTCTTAAGTTAGGCCTTCCTGAGTTCTCTACTCTGTGTGCTATGAATTATAAGTTTTTCTAGGCTGGTATGAAGGCACTGTTTTTAGCTCTTAAACCTTTTTGTTTGTGCTTATTTCTTGAGCCAAGGCCTCCTGCTTTGCCTCCTAAGTTCTAGATTGCAGGGATGTGCTACTGTGGTCAGGAAACCTTAAGTGTTTTGGGATGGTTTTTCTCTGCATTGGTAGATTTTTTCATGCAGTGCATTGCTCAGTACTCTATGACTGGGAGGGGGCCCTCTGTACATCTTGGGGCTCTCTCTCTATGCGGTTTGTTCCTTTCCAGTGCTCATTCTTAGGAATTCTACCTGTCCCTACTCTTAGCTCCAAATCCTCAACTCTGGGGGGGCTAGTGGATTCCACTCAGTTTCCAGCTCCCTGTGCTGTGATGTGGTGACTTCTTCAGGGCAGTAAGCTGTTGTCAGGCTGGAGGGCTATCCATCTAGGCCAGGACCAGAAGTCTGTGCTTTCCATGTTTCTCACTCTTGTTTTTTTCTTTACAAGTTCTGCCTGTTTATCCAGAGAAGTCAAAGTGTTGATTATGATACATGAACTTTTGGTGCCACCATGTTGTTTAGTAAACAGTCTAACTTCCTTTGTGGCCCTATTTCCTTTGTTACTTTTCTGCTGCTGTTGCCTCAGCTGTTAAGAGCGCTGGCTACTCTTGCACAGGACTAGGGTTCAGTTATCAGCACCCACATGGTGGCTAATAACTGACTGTAACTCCAGTTCCAGAGGGATCCAACGCCCTCTTCTGACCTCTATGGGCATTGCACAACATGGGAGCTCTTACATGCAGGCAATTCACTCATACACATAAAATAAAAATTATAAATAAAATATTCAGATAAAACCACCATGACCAAAGGCAACTTACAAAAGAAAGATTTGGGCTTTCAGTTCCAGAAGCTGAGTGGCCATCATGGTAGGTGGGAGGCATGCTGGCAGGGCGGGAAACCACTCACATTTTGAACCACAAACATGAAAAAGGGAACATACTGGAAGCAAGACAAGGCTATGACCTCTCGAAGCCTAGCCCCAGGGACACATTTCCTTCACAAAGGCCATACCCCCTAAAGACTGCCAAGATCTCCCAAACAGTTCCACTAGCTGGTTTAAATACTTGAGTCTTTGGTAGACATTTCTCATTCAAAACAGCACAGTGGTATTTTCCAGGTCATTCATAAAGCAGTTTGTGTTATTTAATTCTCCATGTATCATTCATTTCTCCTCATGGGGATATAGTAGTTAGAATTTCTGTGCTTTATCTCTGTTGATAGCTCATCTTTGTTCAGGACTTAACCATTTCCTACCAGAGTTTAGTACATATCCAACTTGAAAATAAACTTTCTTATTCCAAACTCCTAGGAACTTTTAGATGCAGCTAATTTTACTTAGCTTGTCACTTTCTACCATGTATTGATTTGTTTATCTATATGTCTCATTTCCTTTCTCTATAAATCCTTATGGATGTGATTACATCTCCTTTACTTATGGTTAAAAATAGTGTATATAGTGAATCCATGCAGGTTCACTCAATATACTTTTTGTTGAATTTTTATTGAATTTTTGTGGATTTCATACAGAACTTCTTAGTCAACTTTATGCCCCCTTCCCAACTGGCACCCTGTCATGGCCACCACACCCCCCCCCACACACACACACTGGAATTCATACATTCTGTCACTTGTATCAAGGCTTCTTGTGTCAAGTTAGTGTCCCCAGATGTCCCTTAGTGCAAGTTCATCCAGTAGAGTCTAGTCAGCATATCTAGAGTCTCTCCCTTTAAGAACATCAGCTCCTCCTCACCCAGCAGACATCAGCTGTCAGTATTTCTTCAACTAACATTGGGACTTGCTGTCCATTTCCACAGTTCTGTGCTGAATTTTTGTCTGCTTGAGTTTGCATGGGTCTTGGGCATTCTGACACCATTGCTGTAGATTCATGTGAGCAAGGTTCCAGGAGCCTGTAGGACTCTATTACTGTATAGTTATGCACCTCCTCCCAGGCTCTTACAGTCCTCTACCCCCTCTCCTGCAATGGTCCCAGAGCCCTGGGTGGATGGAGTTTAATATAGGAGCCTGTCCCAGGACCCACACTCTACAGACCCCTAATCTCCATGCTTTGGCCATCTGTGACCTTCTGTGTTCCTGGCCCTCTGTTGCATGAGGGGGCTTCACTGGTGGAAGTTGATTCATTAGTGTCCTCTTTATCCCTTGTTCTATGTTCCATGAGCCTTGGGTGTAGGGGTTGCATAGTAAATGTTCCATTTAGGCTTGGGTAATTCACAGAAAAATGTTTGTGTGTAACCAGTTGATAGAACTCTGTTGTAAAAGAAACTTCTCTGAAGATTACTGCCTAGGATACTTGTCTGTAAATGTAAGGATTCATATTTTGCACATAGTTAAGAAATTACATTTGTCTAGGGATGTGACACCCTTTGGGTTTTCTCTAAGATCTGTGACCTCTCAAGCCATGTATATTTAGCTATGTTTACAGTAACACATGTGGTTTTCCTCCCATTGAGTGAGGTTTTTTTTTGTGTCTTTTTGAGACAGGGTCTCCCCGTAGCCCCAGCTGTCCTGGAACTTACTCTGTAGACCATCCTGGCCTTGAACTCACAAAGATCCGCCTGCCTCTGCCTCCCAAGTGCTAGGATTAAAGGCATGCACCACCATGTCCGGCTCCATTGAGTGAGTTTTAACTCCAATTAGGTAGCTGTTGTTTACCCCCAAAATAAAAGTGCCACTAATGTACCAATATCATATACCGTACTAGTCATTGATGTGATTATTAGGCCTTGAAGCTGGGGTTGGACCATAGATTGCTGTTCTCGGTTAGCAGCTTGAGTCGTGCTCTCCAAAGCTGTGAGAGCAGCCTTCAGGGGAAGTGCTGCCACGTCAGTTCCCGCTCCATTGCTCGAACTCCTGTGTCTGAAATATGTTCTTTTTCAGCCATAGGTCTTACCTTTACATTCTGGTAGGCAATCTAGGTTTGTGGCAGCAGCCTATGTAATTTCAGGGATCTGTTGGACTGTTCAGCCCAAAACTCAAAGACGGTTTCCCCTATCTGGCATTGTTTCTTGTTATGTAGCCTTCAACTGTACACATGGACTCATGTAGAGATAGTGTATGTGTAATTTTTTAGTAGGTTTTTGGACTAATCGGATCCACCTTTTGGGAAACCTGAAACTGGACACTGGTTACATATTGATGATTAGCCTAATGATAACATCCTGTGCTAAGAGTCATGGAGAGATAGAATTTACTTCATAGGATATTTCATCTTACTCCTAACTTCCCTGGATATATCGCCTTTGCATCTCAGTTTTAAAACAAGAAATTTCCCTTTTTCCTTTGAGTGAGTGAACTCTGAAGGCAGAGTTTTTAATTCTGCTGCCTTTGTATACTTTCAGCCTAGCACTGTTCAATATATGGCTGTTAAATCTCAGCAGGAATTCTCAGTGGAAAGTATTCTCAAAAAGGATAGTTATTTTTTTGGAGGGTGAGGCAGAGGCAGGCAAATCTCTGTGAATTCAAGGACTGCTGGGACTACAGAGAGACTCTGTCTCAAAAAGACCAAAAAATTTTTTGTCTTTTCGAGACAGGGTCTCCCTGTAGCCCCAGCTGTCCTGGAATTCACTCTGTAGACCAGGCTGGCCTTGAACTCACAAAGATCCGCCTGCCTCTGCCTCCCAAGTACTAGGATTAAAGGCGTGCGCCACCACGCCCAGCCAAAAAAATAGGCTATACCATGGACTTAGTTGGGACAGATGTCTTCTAAAGTCCTGAAATATTAAAAGTACCCAAAGTATCCATTTTTCAGGAGAAAGCCTGAAGCTAAATTCTGACTTCAGTCACCACCAGGTGTGCCTTCGCTTTTTGAAAAAAAAATTCATTTGGAATGATTTCATTTATATGAGGTACATAGATGTGTTAGCTTTTCTTTTTTTTAATTTTTTTTATTTATTTCTGTATGTGTAGGAATGTACTGTCTGCATGCAAGTTTGTGCATCTGTGTCATGCAATGCTGCAGAGGTCAGAAGAGGGTGTTGGATGTGTTAGCTTTTTATTACTGTAACATATACACAAGATAACTAAACTTTTCAGAGAAAAATTTATTTTGGCTAACAGTTTGGAGGATTTCACTCATGATTGGTTGGTGGGCTGCTGTTGGGCCTGTGGAGAAGCATTCCTCAGATACTGGTGAGGACAGGTGTTGGACAAAGCTCATTCCTCATTCACTTCATGCCAGCCATGAGGAAGGGACTGGGGTCCCAGCATCCCTTCCCATGACAGATTCAAATGGCTCAACTTCCTCTCGGTAGGCATATCTTTTAAAGGTTCCACCACTTCCCTGGAGTGCCATTTAACACATGGACCTTTGTAGAGCACTTACATCCAGTCTATAGCACTGAAGTAGTAAAATTCAAAAAAATAGAAAATAAAACGGGCATTGCCAGAGGCTGAGGGGAGCAAAGAACAGGGAGTTTTAGTAGAATGAGCATGAAGGCTCCATTTGAAACAGTGCAGAAGGGCTAGAGATGGGTGGAGGTTACAGCTGCACAGTGGTGTCACTGTCCATAAGACCATGAAACTATGTCCATGAAATACTTATTGCATATGATTTACCAAAAAATGAAAAGAATCTATTGAAGTCCTAGCCATTTTCATGAAAAGATTGTGAGTAAATCTGGATTTAATTTCTAGTTGTCCAAGATTGGACAAGCCACTTACCCTCTCCTACTGTTTCTTCATCAATAAATGTGACCTAATGTATTTTTGAAGACCCACAACACAGTGTGTATTAACAGTACTTTTCCTTGTGGACTTTATAGAGAAAGATCTGTTCAAGTATGGGCTTAGAAGAACAAAGGTGTGGCTTATTAATGAGTAATAATTAGTTTATCTAAATTGGTAGATGATGATACCTCTATCCTTAGATTTACAAGAGACTGCGGCCCACCAGACAGCATCCTGAGTGTAGTCTTGGGAGATACTCTGGCCTGGAGGATTTTCCGAGTTGTCTCCTGGTATAATGAGAAGATACTTCTGGACCACACATCTGCCAGAGGGGTGGTCCAGGGAAAGTGACCACAGAGAGAAATTAGAACCTGGGGTTGCTCCTCTGCCTGGTCTTGTATTTCATTTGAGTGTGGCCTCCCTAGGTACCTACTACATAGCTTCCTCTTTGGCAAAGGTTAGGCTCTCCAAATAATTCAATTTGACTTCTCAAATAAAAAAAGGTTATTTAGTGGTTGGTCCATTTGTATTTAGACTTCTGAACCCCGTATATGGATGTCAAAATAGAGGGAATATGCAAATATGATTTCTCTGGTTTATAATCTCTCTCTCTCTCTCTCTCTCTCTCTCTGTGTGTGTGTGTGTATGTGTGTGTGTGTGTGTGTGTGTGTGTGTGTGTGTGTTCTTAGAAACGTGACAATACAGAGAAGTTTCCTAAGTTATTGCAAATTGCACAGAGGAGCCAATTAACAGTGAGAGATCGTCACTACTCATCTCTGGGAGTCCCATCAGTTTTAAGGAGGCAGCTGTCCCCACCTTTACAGCTGTGCAGACCCTTAGGGTGGAATCTTGCAAACTCTACCCACTAAGTAGTGTTTAGTCATGGTTGAGATGGGGCTCTTCCAGTATAATCTCAAAACACTCCAGCAAACAGTGCTGAGGAAGCACTACCTCTAGAACTATCTGGCTTTGTCCCTGTGTTCTTGCGAGGAAGAGAAAATGATGCAGTCACTAGGAAGCAGCAGCCACACGATTCTCAGGGAGTTATTTCTCATGTTTTAAGTAGCATAAAAATGTGTCACAAGCCACTGACCTTTGGAGGAGGGGCTGTGGTGTCTGCTGCGATTGCCCACTACTAGATGCACAAGAACGATTTCCGTGATTCTGCCGCTCTCCTCTTTCACATACTCCATAACTACTGTGCCCTAACCAGCTGTCATACAATTGCACATCGGCCTGTAATTTTAGAGAAGCTTTGAGGTACGATCCAGACAGCATTAGCCCAGTCTGGGGCAGGGGTACATGTTCCCCCCATCTCAGCTGCTTCTCATCACAAGGTCAATAAGAATTTCAAATGATACATTTGAGACAGGAGTCTTCAACCCCTCCTGTGTATTAGAATCACCTAGAGAAATTGAAAAACCGAAACACAAGATGCTCAACCACCTTTAGTATTCTGATTTAATTTCTCTACACAAGCATCCAGGAAACACCTGAAGGTTTTCGGGTAATTCTCTTTTTTAATATTCATTTTTATTTTACACATATGAGTGTTTTGCCTGCATGTATGTATCACATCTGTGCAGTGCTCACAGCAGCCAGAAGAGGGTGCCAGATCCCCTGGACCTGGATTTAGGGGATGGTTGTTAGCTGCCAGGTAGATGCTGGGAACCAAACCTGGATCCTCTGCAAGAGCATCCAGTGCTCTTAACCACTGGGCCATCTCTTCAGCCCCCCCTCAAGTGATTTAAACAATTCCAAGACAGAATGAGAGCATGTTTGACTACATTCAGTTTGATGTGTCTGTCATTTCTATTTTCTGTTCCTTTTGGAAATATCTAAAACTTTTAATCCTCCTTGCATAAAGATATTACAATCATTGTTGACTGCTTTTCTTAACATTATTATCTTTGTGTCTAAATAAAAGTGAGAATTCACCTCCACAGTTTCACAGACATGAAAGCAGAAACGTCCCCAAATCCTTGGCCTTTCCTTATGCTTCTAGTGACTTCTCTGCAGGAGATAGTCTCCCTCCCCCCCACCCCCCAAAAGAAGGAAGCTTTCTTGTGGGTCATATACCTCCCCTAGCACTCCCAAGCTATAATTTCTTCCTCATTGGAGAGCTCCTTCAGGTAGTAAGTGCCAGATATAAGGCTGCAGGGAAAAGAATGATTTTGATGAGTAAGATAGTTTCAAATCTTACATTCAGTGTCTGTGGGAAATCACAGGTTTGTGTGAATGTGAAGAGAGCAGCTCAAAAGTTTCATAGTGACAAGATAAGTGCAGTAATTATATTTAAATGAGTACAGAGGAAAATCTCACCACAAACTGCATTAACTTAAAAAGGTTCTCTACAGTGAGTGGTAATTCAATTAACAGTAAGTTCTGTGTTCCTCTTACTGCCTTGCCTGCTCTGGGCTGATACAGTCTTCAGCCCAGCATTATTCCTGTTTGTTCCACTAAGGATTCATGTGTGAGAGGGAGTTAAGAATGAAGGAAGCTGGCCAGGTGTGGTACCACACACCTTTAACTCTAGCACTTGGGAGGCAGAGAGAGGGGATCTCTGTGAGTTCAAGGCCAGCCTGGTCTATATAGCGAGTTCCAGGAAATCTGTAGCTACAAGGAGACCCTGATTCAAAAAGACAAATAATAATAATAATAATAATAATAATAATAATAATTGGAGGAAGCCATCCTTGCCTCCTGATGGGTTTTTAGCAGAATGGATGATACCTCTTAAGAGGATCTAGAGTACTTTTTGCTATGTGAGAGCAATAATGCAGATGTAAGTGGAAGAAGGCAATCTTTTAAGACACTAATTTTCTGAAATGTTTTCTTAATGGGATAGTATTCTCAACAAATTCAACAGCATGCATGCTTTATAGGTGCTTCAGGTCTGTAGACATACGAAGAATGAATTTTCAGTAGAATTGTGGCCCAGAGGAGTCTATGCACCTTCGTTTTCTAAATGAGAGGAGAACCAAGGTTTTCACAGGTTAATAATGATCACACAGAAATATCATAGGGCAGAACTTAAATCCATAGACTCATGGTATTAAAATTCTCACTTTAGGCCCAGCATGGTGGGGCACGCCTTTAATTCCAGCACTCTGGGGGCAAAGGGAGGTGGATCTCTGTGACTTTAAGGCCAGCCTGGTCTACATAGCGAGTTCCAGGACAGCTGTGGCTACAGGAGGACCCTGTCTCAAAAAGACAAAAAAAAACCTCACTTTATTCCTTTTTCTGTTTTACCATTTTTCATGTTTTTCTTTTAAATTTAAGTGCTTAGAAATAAAGGGGTTTTTTTTTACACTAGGTTTTCATTTTCAACTGAAAAGTAGGAAAATTAAAAATTTGAAATAAAAATTTTGGCCTTTGCCCAATATATGTGCATGTGTGCATTTATATATGCATGTGTGCCTTTATGTGCGTGCACATTTATATATGTGAGTGTGCAATTTATATGTGTGCATGTGCACATTTATATATGTGAGTGTGTGCATTTATATATGTGCGTGTGCACATATATGTGTGTGTGCATTTATATGTGTGCGTGTGTGCATTTATATATGTGTGTGCATTTAAATATATGTGCGTGTGCATTTATATATGTACGTGTGTGTGCATTTAAATATATGCGTGTGTGCATTTATTATGTGAGTGTGCACATTTATATGTATGTGTGTGTGCATTTATTTGTGTGCACATGTGCATTTATATATGATGTGCATGTGTGCATTTATATATGTGTGTGTACATTTATATAGTCCTGAAGAATAAATCAGTCTTTTTTCTGAAAAAGGTATCTTGAAGCATATAAGAACCAAATATTAACAGTGAAGGGAAAGAAGAAAAGTAAAGCAAACTACAATAGAGGAAATTCCCTATAAACCTTAAATACTCTGACTAACATCATATGTGTTATTATCAGTAAAGAGCTATTGCATGTTAATGTATCTGATATTTTATTATAACTATAGTAATAAACTTTAACAGATTCACAGTTAATTAGTTACCAATTTCTGAATCTGAAAGAAGGTAACATACATTGCAAACCTTGATGAGTGTTATTTTCCCTACAGAACTTCAACTCTGTTTTTAAGTGCTGTCTATTTTCACAGTAAATGACCATTCCCATATTTTATAAAGCCATGTAGATTATAAAGATGCCAATAATTCTCTTTGATAACCCATGGTCTTAGGAAGGGATGGAGGGTAAGCCTCAAGTGCCTGGCCTCTACTCAGATTACAGCTTCAGTAGGCTGCTTTAGCATCCTGCGCTGTCAGTGTCACCCCAGCACAATGGAGCTAAAGATGCCTTTCTTTCCATAGAAGTCTGTGGTGTTTATCATCAGTGTTCAGATGTGAACTGAAACTCACTTTCTGTCTTGCTTCTAGGTGTGACAGTATTTCTCATTCTGTTACAACAGACTAATGCCACAACTGGCACTTTTACTGTCCTTTTCCTAGAACATCCCAAAAGTACCTTCTGAGTATATTTACTGCTATTTGGGTCATTTTTCCATGAAAGAGAGCAGAAACCCACAGGCACCAGGGGGAGATGTATGTGAGGTAGGTCATTCCAGAAGACAATGTTCATAATATAGTATTTGCTGACTCCCACTTTTGTGGCTTACCAGGTCATTAACTCCTAAAAGCATGCTTAGGTTCCATTTCTCTTTATCCTTTACTCCCAAACCTATCCAGGCCAATAGCTTATATGGAAAGGAGCATCACCAAAGGAAATGGAAAGAGATGAGTTTTACCTAAGGTTGGGGAACCATCTGATTAGAATGACCAGAAATTAATTCACCATTACCTTGGCACCATAAACCAAGCTCTGTCAGCAGGCCTGAACACCAACACTATGCTGGCTGGACAAGGAGGAGAGGGGCTGCAGCTAAGCCGTGAGCACTAGCCTAGTAATGTTTTTATATGAACTGTCACTGCTGTGCTGTTCCTCATTCGTCTTCGGGCTCCTTGTCCCACATTGCCTCCCACTTGAGGCCAAGAACATTACAGCTGTGCCAAAGAGTGGGTGGAAAAGTAGCCTCACTATTAACCTAAGTTGAAAACATAATGGCTTCTTGAATGTCTTCATTCACAGATGGAGTCACACAAAGTATTAATACTGTTTCCTGAGCATTGCAAAACTGTCTTCATAAAACTTCTTTGTTCACCTCCATGATGAACACATACCTCATGAGAAAAAAAAAATTAGCCCCTTGAAAATTACTTTTATCATTTACATTTGCATGTAGTTTGAATTCATAATTGGGCTACTTTCATTTGTTAGCACCTGTATTATCTTAAAAATCTGTGACTGTGTAATTTAGAGCCATTTAAACCAATCATCCCACATGACCTGGGAAGCACAAGAGAACTGTCCATGTCTTTTTGGTGTGGGTGTGGGGGAGTGAAGGCACTGGGAGAAACCTGCTGAAATTTGCTTCGCTTCTGCTATTACCACAAGTTTCCAAACTACAGAGTTTTGGTGCCCTGTTTGCTAAGAACTTACATTGTATAAAATTCACCTGTGAATGGGACATTTTCCCATCCTTCTTGCCCATTAAGAAGGCAGAATAAGAACTAGAATCTTCATTGCACCCAGGAAAGAAATCTGTAGTCTACAGGCAGCAGTAACCTCCCCCATCTTTGAGACTTGGGATTAGGCTTCAGTAGCTCTTGGGCTGTACTTTCTGTTATGCTTAGGGGACTGTCAAATCCAGGACCCTTCCATTTAATACACAGTGCCCTCCTGAATTTAAAAAAAAAGATGATGTCTAGATGGATTCAAAACAGAACTTTGCCAGACCTTCAAAGAAGATCTATAACCAATACTGCTTGCATTACTCAAAAAGATAAAAACAGAGGAAGAACGCCCAAAATCCTTCTATGAACCCAGTATTACTCTAATACTAAAATCAGGTAAATCNTGGTCTTTTCGAGACAGGGTCTCCCTGTAGCCCCAGCTGACCTGGAACTCACTCTGTAGACCAGGGTGGCCTTGAACTCACAAAGATCCGCCTGCCTCTGCCTCCCAAGTGCTAGGATTAAAGGCGTGCGCCACCACGCCCGGCAGTGGTCAGGTTTTCTAATACCTCCAACGAAAGCAGCAGCAGCCACATTTCCTGGCCAATTCCCAATGAGCTGGTTTTCTTTTAAACAATGCACAGTGGAAGTAACCCAGACCGTCCTTTGAGCTGCCTTGCTGGATAGGCTGGATAGAATCTTGCAGAGTCAGTGGCAGGAGAAAAGGGAGAGCATGCTTACGTCGTTATTCCCAATGGGTATGTGGTATTTAGGTGCATAGGGATAAAAATCACTTCCATTTCCAGCCCGCTTAGCTTACTGTTATGTATTTATTATGTGATTTTAATTCATTTCCTTATTTCTTCTGTATGTTTTTGATGCTGACATTTTTATTAAGGGTATTTCTTTGGTTTATATTACTCTTTTTTAAAATGTATTTTTATGGCAGCTTTAAGGCAGTTGCAAAATACTATCTTTTTCAATGCAGGAGTTGGAATAAAACTTATAGTAATGGTCACCTGGTAACCAGATCCCATATAACTCTGTCAGCATTTACCAGTGATTTATTGCTTTAAATTGGAATCAGCTGATATGTGGCTCCACAGTTTTTGAACACTGCAGGGTTAATCTGGAACCTGCTGCTACACATGAAATAGTTGTTTTATCTTCTGTGCCAAGACCGATGAAATGTTTAAAAGATGGCTGTGTAATCAGTCCATTATCTCCTGGTGTTTCCACTTATTCTGTTCCATGTGGCAGTGTACAACCTCAAAAATAATTATTCTGCTGTGGTTAACATGGGAGCCAAAGGTAGCAACAGATAAAACTGCATCCATCTAGCAAGCCCTTTCCTGAATTGATGGTTCTATTTTGTTGTCTTCTTCCAGGGGAAAACATGGGCTATTATCATCAGAACTCCTGGGAGCCTATAAGCCTATGGCAAGACCTAGGAGACAGAATACTTAATTTCTTCCCAATGTCTTTTTGTACCTTTGATCTTTCATATTTAGATAAGCTTGACTAGGCTAGACTTACATTCCCTTGTCAGACATAGGAGGCTCCCTGGAAATAAGAATGTTGATGCTCAGAGTTTTCTTCTGTTCTGAAAACAATCAAAAGATATCAGATACAGAATATGGACTTTTTAAAACATTTTTCCTTTTCTTTTTTATTTCACGTATATAATCTGCATATGCTTAAGTGCACTCATGTCATGCAATGCCTGAGGAGGACAGAAGAGGGTGTTGTTAGATTCCCTGGAAATAGAGTTACAGACAGTTGTTAGCTGCCATGTGGATGCTGGGATTCAAACCCCGGTCTTCTGTAAGAACAACCAGTGCTCTTAACCACTGATCCATCTCTCCAGCCCTGAATATGCATTTTTAAATATTCTACTTTCATAGCCAGCTACTGAAGTAGACCTAAAAGAGAAAGGTCACATGGTCTGCTTAAACCTAGGATTTTCTACAAAGCTTGTCTGAATAAAAAGCACAGTACAGTTTGTTTCATAAACTGTAGTCTTTAGAGATAATTATTATTTATAGAGATGTTACCAGTTACCAATAGACTATCTTTAAAATATTTTCACTAATTCTTTGAGAATCTTATACAATCTAATTTGGTCATATTCATTCTGATAGTCATTCCCTCTAATTCCTCACAGATAATCTTTAGACTATTACTCATGTTTCAAGGTAGATCTGAGATTCAAACATTTTTTACATAAGATCAGCTAGTTAGATTGCACAATCTGTCTTTGACCAATAAGTACAACATGATTTTTTTTTTTTAATTAATGGGGAAAGAAGTACAATGAATTGCATCATGGGGTAGTTAGTTCTTGTCCTTTTTCCTTCTTTTAATGTATTTTATTGAATTTTCTGCATTTCAGAATAGATCATGGATCTTAATTATATTTAGATCCCTCACCCATAGATGGCCAGAGGATTTCATGCATTCTGTCAGATATGGTAAGGCCAAGTGAGTCAAGTTTGTGTACCCAGATGTCCCTCAGTGTGAGTTCATCTACTGGAGCCTGGTCATCCCGTCTAGCATCACTCCCTTAAAGAAGATCGACTCTCCCTCACTCAGCGGTGATCAGCTGCCAGTAGTTCCTCAGCTAAGGGTGGGGCCTTCTGCCCATTTCCGTGGCTCTATAGTGTTTGGCTTGGTTTTGTCTCATTGAGTTTGTATGGGTCTTGTGCATGCTGTCACAATTGCCATACATTCATATGAACAAGTTCCCAAAAGCCTAGAAGACTCTCCTTCCTTATTGTCATGTATCACCCCTGGGCTTTTATAATCCTTCCTCCCCCTCTTCCACAATGGTCCCTGAACGCTGGGTGGGTGAGTCCTATCCAGAGGCACAGATTCTACAGTCTCTTATTATCCGCATTTTGGCCACCTGTGGCCTTCTGTATTCATCGCCCTCTATCACATGAAGAGGCGTCACTGGTGAGATTTGAAAGATGTATTAGTATGCTTTTTATCCCCTGTTCCACTGTGTTCCATGAGCCTTAGATGTTAGAGGTTTTCCATTATAGATGTGTCTCCTAGGACTGGGCATCTCACATAGACTTATTTTCTGTGTGTGTGACCAGTTGTAGAATTATATAAGTCTCCATGCGTTACCAAAAAGCCTCCTCCCTGAAGACCGGCTCTCATAGTTCTAGAGGACACTATGCAAGCTGCTCAGTGAGAAAATCAACTAGCAGTCCAACCTCAGTTTTATCTTTTTGATACAGGGTTTCCCTGTAGCCCCCAGCTATCCTGGAACTCTCTACGTAGATCAGGCTGGCCTTGACCTCACACAGATCCACCTGCCTCAGCCTCCTGAGTGCTGGGATTAAAGGCATGTGCCACCACATCCAGTGCCAACCTCAGCTTTAAAGCCTAGCAACCACAACAGTGACCAGCACAGCAAACTATTCATGCAGTAGTGGCACTTTTATCTTGGAGAAATCAACAGTTATCTAATTTGGACTTAAAGCCTATCCAGTGGGAGGAAACTCATGTGTGACACTGTAAAGTTAGGCAAAGACACGTAGCTGGAGAGGTCAGAGAGCCTAGAGAAAGCCCTATGTCTGTCAAAATCCTAAATAAACATTATTTCTTACTGTATACTAAATATGAATGCTTATATTTACAGACAAGTATACCAGTTACCACTCATCAAAGAAACTTCTTTTTGTAACAAGTAGTCCTCTTCTTATAGCTCAACATGAATTTGCTTGTAAAGTAACCAGGAATTTCTTCTGGATCAGGGTTATGAAAGCTAAGAATAGGATAGTATGGAGATGTGTGGCTGTTTGTTTACAGGTAAAAGATTACCAAGGAAGAAAGTGATGTATTAAAACTCAAGAATATGACTTACAACACCAACCACTAGTTGGAAGCCATTGTTTAACAAGATGATATTGAGAACGTTCTGTTTCTAGATGTTTCTCCCTCACTCTGATCCAGTTTCCAGTTATCTCTTGGCCCCATCCCCTTTCCCACTTGAATATATAACTAATCACTTCCAAACATACTCAGCCTTCCAGCCAGACACTTCTGTCACTATTTGAGTGTGAGCCATGCTTGCTGTTGCTGCCTGACCAGAAGTACCAAAACAGGATGTCACGATAGCCAGCCAAGAAAGCATGTACATCATGGATGACCTGGGGTTTCCATTCAATGTGCCTAACCTAGAAAGGAATTTAGATAGATGTTACTCCATATTCCCTACAGCCCCAAGCCTGTCTTCTGAAAAAGATGGTTAATTACAAGGAATCTACTTCTAGCCAGTTATAAGCAGACCCCTCCAGACTCTGTTTGAAGGAGGAAATCATCAATATTTTAAAAGCTGCAGCCAGGCAAAGTTAGCCTTGACAGGTAGAATTTTAGACATTTTTAATTTAATTTTTATTGCCTACAAATGTGTTCATTGTTTCTCCAGAGCAGTAGTATTGAGGGAAGTCTTAGTATTAAGCAGGGAATATGAAGAAGACTAATGAGATAAAAACCAATCAGAGTCTTGAAGCTTTAGGTAACCTAGAGGTGTCCTAATTGGATGGCCTGAATTTCTTACCTGGGAACTTTCCAGAGAGCCAACACCCAGATATGCCCCAGCATTAGTGTCACAAAACTGGGTCATGGTAGTATGTGCCAGAGAATATATTTTAGGATAAAGCTTCTGAGTACAGATATTAGTGAGTCCTGGATTTGCAGTTGGGGTTGAGAGTGAGTGATGTTAAACCTCACCCAGACTTTCCAGATACCAACTCAGTGGTAAGAAAATGGGTTTGAGAGAGTATATTAATTCTTTGGGGTCATTGGAGGAATTATACAAACAGTTTTCAAGGACCAGCTTGTCTGTGTGATTTCCATTCTTTTTATTTAAGGGTCACAGTCTCATTTGTGTGTAGATAACCTTTCTTATACTTTATTTGCCTTTTTCTCCATTGCAAATATAAATTTTTCTTTGTTATGGGATATCAGATTGGTAAAGGGCTAAGAATATCTTCATATAGCAAATATTGTTTGTATTCCTTTTTAAAATTATACTTTATTATTTTGTGGGGGCTTGGGGAATAGTGTGTGCCATAGCACCAGTCTGGGGGTCAGGGGACAACTTGCAAAAGTCAGTTCCCTTCTCTGCCATGTGGTACCTGGAGATCAAACTCGGGTCATCAGACCTAGTGCCTTTACCCACTGAGCCATCACTGTCTGACTGGCCCAATACTTTGTATTCTTTACACTGTTTATAATTACATGAAATCCTAACCAATGAGGTTAAAGACAAATTGTGGATTTATTCAATTTATTTGGTACCAGTTCACTTGGTTTTCACAGCCTAGCCCTAGATAGTTCTTATATTCTGTCATATGTGGGCATGTACTTTCATGAGTGCTTTAGAGGAACTTGAAACAGTTTCAGAGCTACCAAGGCACTGAGGATAGTTGACAATTCCGCTTGAGAAGCTCATATTTTAAAGGGGAATCACAAGGGATCCTACCTCTTTCCTTTGCCAAATAATCCCAGTCTGTCTGAGATATCTCTAGCTCAGACTTCTTTACCACCTCCCCCCCCCCCACACACACACTCCTGCCTCTTAGGACCTCAGAATTGGGGCCTCTGATAAGTTAGAGAAGCAGTGGAGTAAGGGAAGTTGTGTCTAAGTGGCTGCATTAGCTTATTTTTCAATTAACAAATAGAAGAAAAAGTTGACAAAAATTGGAAATTAATTTTTGTGGCTATTTTGAGCTAAATCACAATATGCACCAAATTTGGGGTTTTTCTCCAGTAAAAGCAAATGAAATTTAAGAAATATCAACAAGGACATACCTAGCAGGAAGTGTATTTTCCTCTGTTTTGTGAATTTTACCAAGTGATCTATTAAAAAGGGTATTCTCACCAAAATACTATAAATATAGGTTAAATATTAATTTCATTGTTCATGTAACTTCTCTACACATGTTTAATATTCTGAAACATAATTTTATCCCTATAGTATATTTTAAATAATAGCCATCGGGAGTAGCCTCTAGGAAATGTGTCAAAGGTGTGAGGTGGAAGCAGTACTAACTCTTGAGTTAACATTATTTCACCTATATATGTTTTTTACACCAGGTATTGCATTGAGGATAAGCTAAACAATAACAAAGTAGATTACCTGAATCCCGTATGGGTACTCCAGGCTGCTGGGAAATTAGCCTCCAGTGATACAGTAATCCAAGCTTCTTTGTCTTCAGGCTCTGCCACCTCCATATATCCAGGGCAAAAAGGAAGGAAGAAAAGTGTGAAGGTCTAGTATATCCATTCTGGCCCTAAAGCAGCAAATGTCACTTCTACTTACATCTCCCTAGATGTCTGGGTCACATGCAGGGTCTAACAGATGTCTTTAGGATATGCTCTGCTATAACCTTGGCACTGAGGAAGAAGAGAATGAGCTTGGGTAGACAGCTGGTATTCCATGCCACAGGGGTTCTTTATTTTATTGTTTCTCAGATTTCCTATAGAGTAAGGATCCCAGGGATCAGTGTCCCAGACTGCCAGACCTTTCTCCCTGAAAAGCCTGAGTGGACAGTTCTGACTTGGTTCCAAAATTCTCTGGATTGAACAGCAATCCAGGTGATTATTATCTTCAGGGAAGTTTGAGAAACTCTGGTTTAAGAAGCACCCAGCTTTTGCAAAGGTATTGCTTACATCTGTTGCAGTCTTCTGCTAAGAGTACTGTTTAAGGAATTATGGTAGACTAACTCCACACACACACACACACACACACACACACACACACACACACCCTTATCTATCACCAGTCTAAGAATCTGGCTGTATGCCTTATTATACAGACATAACACTGATAAATCTGTTCAAACCTGAATTATGCTCAGATAAGCTGATTATTTCATTTAGTTGACCAAGTTTACCAGTCATTTTGACATAAGATGACTTTATGGCTATCAAGTACTTGGAATATATCACCTTATATAGCTCTTTAATACATAGGTCAGTGCATAGGATTGACTAGTAATGAAATCTTAGGATAGTTTCCCCCAATCTGTCATAATGTTGAATCTATTAGGAACCTCATCAAGGAAGTTAAAAGCATCAATATGTGATTACAATAAGTGATTGTATTTTTAATCAGTTATTTCAAAGTGTTTATCATACTAGAAATAGATGGAAAGCTTGTCCATCCAGCCTTCCAAACATGCCAGAAGAATGCCACATGTGTAGGGTGTTTCCTGAGCTTTTCATAGCACATTTGAATCCTAGATTGCCTCTTCTGTTCTGCTCACCAGTCTCATGGGTGATGGCCCTTTTGACAAATTGGAATGTGTTTAGGGGATTCCTGCCAGCTTTTGTAATAGCTTAAGACAATTATACTGAATAAAGTAAATCTTATTGTCACTAGCATCCAAAATATTCCAGGGATCTTTGAAATGAAATTTGAAATAGTCAGTGCTTTGAATTACTCAAGCTACTGATGGTCTTGTTATAGAATGTAATAAGAACTGTGAGACCCTTGAATTACTCGAGCTACTGGTGGTCTTGTTATAGATTGTGATAAGAACTGTGAGACCCTTGATGGTGGGAGACATCTCTTTAACCACAAAGTTTTATTGTCACTTCTTTTCTGTATAATTAGAAAGCAGTAGAGTAGCAGCAACTTTTCCGTGTAAATAAATCTTTGCTGCCTACAGGTCTCCTCCTCCTTGCAAAGTGCTTTATAACACACTCCTCTTCACACCCTCATCTTCATGGTTTTGTGCGTGTTTGTATAAATTCCAAGGAAGTGGTGACCAGGAAATCCAGAAGGGCTAAAGGACTTGGGCATGCAGCTTCCTCCGGTCATCTAAGGAGGAAACAGGAATGTGTGGGATATTTCTTTTTTCTTTTTTCCTAAAGATTTAATAAAAGAATAAGTACCATTGGCAATGATTGAGAAAAATGAGTTTTTAAATCCTATACTGTTTGAATGTGTGTACAGTGTGGGGAAAGTTGATAGATGGCATGTTCTTCCTACAGTGGGCCCAGTGTGTGGCTTAAAGACTTTTCAGAAATACTGGAATTAAGGACCTCTTCCACTGTTCTAGACAGGAATTCTGCTTCAGAAAACACTAGTCACTTCCTGCCTGCTAATGAAAGAGATGTTAGGTGCAGCTAACTTTGGAGGACATCGAGTACAAAGAACATATATTTTTCTTAAATCCTAAATCAGTTGTGCTTACTTAGCTTACTGAAAAACAAAATGCCACACTTAGTATCCCTCTACATGGAGGTTTAGAACAGTAAAGAAGTGGCAGTTTCTGCAAAGTGAAACTGCCTAACTATGCAGGCATTGTCAGTCACCAGTGCTGATGCTCTTTAAGATGGCATGCCTTGGGGCTGGACAGGTGGCCTAGCAGTTAAGAGCACTGGCAGCTCTTGCAGAGGACCTGAGTTCAGTTCCCAGCACCCACCTGGTAGCCAACAACCATCCGTAACTCCAGTTCAAGAGGATCTGTTGCCCCCTTCTGACTTCCATGGGCATTGCATGACACAGGTGCACTTGCACACATATAGGCAATATACTCATACACATAAAATAAAAATAATAAATAAAATATTTTTAAAAGATAGCACCTCTTCATGTTTTTTATATTTTCTGTTGGAGATGAAGGTGAAACTGGATGGTTATTACTAAAACTGACTTTCTTTAACTGGACATTTGAAGCTGGTCACAGTGAAATCAGAAGTACCACTTGTCCACAATCACAGTGTGACTAAAGTTTGTCATTTTTCACCAGCCACCTAATTTGGGGGTCATTTTTCCTCTTTCATGACTCACTCATGACCTAGCAACCATAGTCTCACTGTATAAACTCTTTATCAAAGTCTGTCATTTCAGGTTGATTTACACTGTAGTGTAAATGACAATGTAGATCACAGTGCTGGGAAAGTAGATCACAATGTTGTTTCTCTGAAGAATTTTTATTATCAATCTAAACTTCAAAATAAATGTATGAATCCAAAAAATTAGAGGAATGATAGAGGCAGAATTACTTTAGAATTTCTGAGTAATTACTCTCAGAAATGCCGTCACTTGGATGGTAAGAATTGCAATCACTCTAGATATAGAGGAACTCTCTCCATGATACCCATAAGATTATATATTATATAATGGTAGGCAGAAAGGAACCTACCACTATTTCCTGTGTCCTGTGGTCCAGATTCTGAGCTTAGCACTCTATGGTCATTAGATAATTAAATGGATCAGACAAAACCTATTTTGTCTGACAAAAATTATATCAAAGTCAGTTTGGGAGAAATAGGAGAAAAGACTGTTTGCATGGACATCTTTAACCACTAGTAGCCCATATTGGAAAGGTTCATAGAACATAAAACACAAAAGAAAACTACAATGCTATAGGTCAAGCAGATGGCAAAAAGCCCTGAGGTGCATCAGACACTAAGTCAAAAATTGGTATTCAGAGACACTATGTCTAGCATCATCCTATGCCCCAGATGGGGTCAGGAGCCCATGGAAGCTCTCAGATTCTGTGATCACTAGGATAACATGAGAATAAAGTAGCTACAGGGTCACAATAAGAAGGAGAAGTTTATTAGCAGTAAGTGTTCTTTTTCTGCATCTTCTTACATGATGGGAACTTTGAGAAGGAAGTCCAGCTTCTGGAAGCCCTTCGTGTAAGGCACCTAAACCTGTCTACTAGTCTGTCCTTATGTGATGGAAGCTTTGAGAAGGAAGTCCAGCTTCTGGGAGCCTTTCGTGCGGGGCAACTAAACCTGTCTACTGATCTGTACCCCAGCCTTCTACCTGACGCTTTCCTTCTTTTCCTTTCCTGATCCTAGGCATCCACAACACAGCATCTTCATGTGAAGCCTAGAGTTGCTGATTTTTTTTTCTCTTTTATAGTTGAATTACAATAAAATGACAAGTCTTGGTTTAAAGTTCTTAGAGTAATGAAACAAGTGTATTCATTAGATAGCAACAAGTTTTTATTTCAAATAACCTTTTAGGGAATTTTGGCCTTGTGGAGGTCTTACCATAGAATGTAAAACTGGGGGAAATTTAGTTTGATCCTAAATAAAGTCAATTAAAATGATTCCATTAAAATTGACTGCTTAGAGGCCATGCAAATAGAGGGCCATAGAAATGGTTGAACTTGTCTAGTTCTGAATAATTACTTCAGAAAGCAAAGACAACAAAATCGGTTCTAACCCTTATTAAAGTGCTCATGGTCATTACTTAGAGCAAAGGCTCATGGTGAGCTTACCACGGATGCTTTTCCTTATCCCATCTTCATTTGTTAAAAGATTGGGGTGTTACTGTAGCCAGCCCGCACCTGCCTGGAACCAACATAGAGTCGTTTAGGATTAAAGTACTAAAGAGAAACATGATAAACTTAAGATGGGCAATAATCTCTAAATTTTATTAAACACCTTAATGTACTTGTGCTTTTAATGCTATCACTAACCCTACATTACAAACAAAAATGCAAAGCTTAAAGACAATAAGTCATTTGCCAAACATGCCACCATGAGACATGGGTAAGGGACTGGTGAAGCTAGAGAGAGGTAACCAATATCACATTAAAAACTTCACGTCTGCTATGAGAATTCAGGGGAAGTGGCTCCAAAATTAATTTCTTACATGGCTTCCACCATTTCTAGTAATCTGTGAGAATTCTCCTTCCCTGAGAAACTTGGGGGTGAGGTGAAAACTTATAATAATGGCCATAAATATTAGCTCTCCAGAGTCCATAGACTACAATAAAAGGAAGTATAGTTCTTTACTTTAGCTTACCTTATGGTTTCCATAGCCAAAGATTTTTTCCTCTTCACTATGTAAAATCAGAGTAAGTAAGGTGACATCTTCCTTATTCCATTCTTTTTAAAAATGCTTACTTTCTGCTACAAATGGTCTTTGGAGGAGTTAAGACTACCTGTTCATAACAGATCAACAAAGAGTCATAATGGCAGAACACTAGTGCCACTAATATATTGATGGAGACATGGATGAAGCTGAGTTGTAATTTGGCCAGACTAACAATAGAAAAACTGTGTTCTTAAGTCTAGGCACAGTGAGTATAAATTGACATGCCATCTGAACAGAACAATGAGAATGAGACCTAAGAAATTATTTTGGTCTAGAAGCATTCTAATAGCCTAGTGTGCTAAAATTGAGAATCATGGGAAAATAGATGTTATTTTAACCTCTTCTTCCTGCCACAGGACTCCTAATTATAATGCCATCCTATCCTCAAGAGAACGAATATTATGAAATAGCCTTATATTAGAAACTTTGTTTTAATGAGGTCCCTCAGTACTTTAGGAGCTAAATCCTCTTTAATTGGATTCAAGACAGAACTACCATACATAGCATTTATCTCTGGCATGTTTCTGTGATGTATGTTGGGATACCTTGGCTGACTTCCCTCTTACAGAGGTACTATTGCCAATCCCTCCTGGCATCTAGTTTCTGCCTCACCAGAATGCCTCTTGGGAGTCTGACCAACCAGTAAGTTGGGCCAGTCACAATGACCTTTGGGAAGTTGTTCAATGTGGCTTTTTAACTGGCTTGTTATTTTTCACCCTAATTATTGGGAATTTTTTTCTTGCCTTCAGAGAAAAATACGGTTCTTCCTATTTCTCTAAACTTGGAGTAAAAAGAAGTATGAAAATATAATCAGATCCTGTTTGCTTATTATCTTTGATTCCAAAGGTCAAACAGCATTTTCTGTAACAAAGGAGCCTGCTTTCTTTCCTCACACTGTCCCCTACGGCACCTGAACAAGCTTCTATCTCGCCAATTTACCTTTCTACTATTTGGATAGGGTTGAAGAAAGAGGATTGAGGAAACAGCTAAATTCAGCAATTGTCTCATACTGTGGGGGGTGGGTATAACATCAAAAATTTTCAGATACTTTTACAAGTATTAGATGTTTAAAATGATTTAGTATAAGTGAATTATTTCAGAGAACCCAGGCAAAAAAAAAAAAAAACAGATCACTATAATTTTATCTTTGATATCTTTTCTACCAATATAGTATCATACTTGGAATTTGCATAATAATGGTTAAGAGTTACAGTATACTGGCATCAGTCCTCAGTTTCTCTCAAGGGGCCAGAAAATGCAGATTTATTCTCAGTTTAAAAACTAAAACTAAAATCAGTGTCAGCACCAGAAGCAACGTCATCAACAACCAAAAGCCAGCTTGCTTTTTCTAAGCTGAAGGTTTAAAGAAAAAGCCTGTTTTCAGAAGGCCGTGAGGGCTAGAGAGGCAGCCCCTCTAAGGGAGGGCAGGAGGAAGCTGGCTGCAGCCCGCATTTCCTGGGCAATTAACAGGAGTGTATCCGTACAAGTCAGGAGGGGTCTGAGCGGAGCTGTAGGATGTGCACTTAGCTGGAAGAGCTCAGCACTCCCTCACTGAGGAGTTGGCTCCAATTTTCTGTTCAGGCTTCTGGAGAGCACTGGGTCCCTGCCCCAGGCAGGCAGAGGAACGAGTGTGCATCCTGCTTTGTCATAGAAAGTTTCCCAGGACACTCCCTTGGGATGGTATTTGTTACTCCAAAGAACGGTGTCCACATAATTTAAGTCCTGAAAGCAGAGGCAGGACCATGTCTCTGCTTCCTCGGTGGCGGCCAGATGGTAGCACTTTGTACATTGGGGTGCCAATTATATCAAACTCTATAAACCTAAACTAACTGGAGAACAACAACAAAAGAACTGAAAGGAAAAAAAAACTCTGGAAAGACTCAGAAAAAGATGCAGGACATTTGGGCAGAGTGCAGGGACTTGGGTGGGATGGGGGGCATGGAAGGGGAAGTGACTCTGGATTCGATTGAGAAATGATGTGTGACTTAATGGAAAAAGTTTAATAACAAAAAAAAAGTTGATTTGTACAGGACGAGGCATTTGTTTGGAGCAGCAGCAATTCCAGCTATGAAACTCCCACTTTTAGAAAGGAAAACAATTGTTTGTTTTGGGTCACTGAGAGACATGTAAAACAAGATAGGTTTGACTTATTAAAAGACATTTAGGTCACAGTGATGCAAAAAGAGTCCCAAGCATCTCCCCTAGTCTGTAATTTTTTATAAATTTTTGAGACAAGGTCTCACTATGTAAGCTTGGCTGACCTGGAAATTGCTAAGTAGACCAGGCTGGCCTTGAACTCACAAAGATCCACCTGCCTATATCTCTTGAGTGCTGGGATTAAAGGTATGTGCCACTTTAGCATCTCTCAGGTATTTTAAAGTAAGGTCCAACCCATGAGGTGGTTGGAGGGATTGTCTTCCTATGGTAGACAGGGCCTTGGAAGGGTTCTCCCTTACTTGTAATTCTTGGGATATTTCCTTAGTTTCTCTTTTTGTTGTTTTGTTTTGTTTTTGAGACAGGGTTTTGCTGTGTAGCCCTGGCTGGCCTCCCCATGTGCTGAAATTATAGGTATGTGCCACCATGCCCAGAATTTCAGCTATTTACCTGACTAGGAGGAGTCTGTAAAGTGGGGTGGGGGTGCGGAGTGTTAGGCTAGAAGAGTCAGCTTGTAAAATTCTATGGAAAAGACATAGAGAAGCCATGAGAAAGAAATACCACCTTTATTTTCTCGGATTTTCTTTTTCTTACTTTGGGGGCTAAAAGTAATAATAAGGTAAGATTATGTGAAACAAGCCCTCCCATTTTCTTGAAGCTTCTTCCTTTGGCTAACTAACTTTTGCTGCAGTCACCACTGTTTTAATGCCTCCCAGTTCCCCATTCAAGTACAAAGGAGCTGCAGTAGCTAAATCTTAAGCAAGAGTACATCAGAGTTTGACAGACAGGGAACCAAGTTTTAAATGTAACTGTGAAAATAATGTGTCCCTTGTGTCCCTTTTTACATCATCTCTCACAGCTTTCAAAAGCAAACCCCTTTGTTAAGAACATGGTAAAATGAATGAACGCGCAGGGCATGGGAGCACAGAGGCCACAGGTTACTAACAGAGCATCCAATATGTTTGAGTTGGCTGGGTGGGTCTTGGTAGACAGACTAGGCTGAAGGAAGGAATGTATCTCTGGCTCCAGAGTACCAAATAGCTTTGTAAGCAGCTCTGTACTTGTAAGGATGGACTTTCTAAGGGCATTTTGGCCTCGTTTTTTCATCTCAAAACACTAAAAGTTTCACCACCTTCTAGACCGTTAAACAATAACTCTTCTGGTTTTTTCAGATCAGTGCTAACTTTGATTTTAAAAATTATCAGGGTATTTTTGATGGGGTTTTTTGAACCTTTAACTGCTTTGAAAGACCTGAAAATTGGGGATCTTCCAAAAGCAAAGGAGGTGATTGATGGGTGAAACGACAGTGTACGGAGGTCCACTCTAGCACAGAGTGGACCACTAAATCAACATTTGGACACTTAAAATTCTCTATATAGTGGCTAAGATTTAGGGAGAAAATAGATTACAAGAGAAATCAAGTGTATGGAGTATATCTTCTTTTGATTTAACTGGCTTGCATGCTGTCCTTGACAAGAAGCCAAGATCCCAGTTGCAATTCAACTTGAGTAAAGCCAAAACCTGATTTGCTTGCAGATATGGACACAAAAGAGAGCTTCCTTCACAGAAAGGAGGAAATCATGGCCTCTTCACCAACAGCCTTCCAGGGCCTTAGTCCCTTGATCTCTCAGCCCCTTAGAACTCAAAGGCAACTTGCAAAGGCATTTTCAGTTCACATCATGGTAACTGTTGATGACTTGAATTCCAGTATACCTTGAACTAAATTTGTCTGCTAGAACTATTACTTTGGGAATGGGGGCAGAAGTATAGAATTCAATTATCAAATGGTCATTGTCAGGCTATTTTCAAGTAACTATTTGCTTAGATTTAGAAAATAGACTTCCTACATCTCCAGTGTTGAATGGCCTTGAAGGCAATGGATAGGCCTTCACTTAGGGCAGATACTTGTTATAGTGCATAATTCAATAAGCTCAAACTTGAAAAACCTGTTTTTACTACTTTGTCACAGAATTGTAAAAAGTCAATTTCCACCTTCTCTCCTCAGTCCTCAAGTTTCATGGTTATTTGTAGTTTTAAAAGTACATATTAAAGTATTGGTAAAGATGATGCATTAACAATTAAAACTAGAACATTCCAGATAGCCCAGGTTTGTCATGTAAAAGAACACTTTCATGCAGGAAGATTTGCCTTTTGTGCAAGCTAGTGGCCGCAGACTTACAGACCAGGTTTCGCTTGCATGAGTAGCGCAGTGGCGCTGGTACCAGCTTCTGAGAATGCATGTTGTCAGCATGCGATCTGAAATTTCCACCCTGCTTCTAATAAGTCACTATTTTAATAATCGAAACAATCCAATCAGTGACCTCCTGTCTTTCTACTTAGATTATTTAAAAACAAACATACAAATTTAAAAACACCCTTATAATTCATATTTTAGAGTCAAGAGCTTAACGAAACCTGCAATATCTATAAGTTCAAGGCCAGCCTGGATACATAGCGTGTTCCAGACCAGACCCTGTCTCAAAAATACCAAAAAGGGGTGGGGGGTACCTCAAATCTTTGTTTTATCCCTCTCCAGTGCAGTCAGCAGTCAGTCAGTTTAGAGCTGTCTGCACTGCCCTCCACACTGGAGTGTAGGTAGATTGCTTCCTCAATCAAAGCAAGCCAGCATATAAACTGGTTATCTCTATAGAAGTAATATTTTCTCCAACTTGTGGGTATTATTGCCAAGAATTTCCAAGTAAAGATTTTCTAGAGAAAAAGCTGTGGTTTGAAAGGATTTGTGATAATCCAGATAGTTTCTTTGAGGATAGGTCTACGTGATCATTTAAAATTATAAACTTTCAGCAAAGTTGAATGTTTTCTTCATGATTGTATGTGTCTATGTGTGTATCCATGTGTCTGTGTGTGTCTGTGTGTCTGGGTGTTTTCTATTGGCCTCCCTTGCTGAGGGCTTTATCATTAGAAATAGCGAAACCTTTTAACAATGTCTCAAATTATCTACCAAAGTGAAAAAATGCCCAAGGGAACTCTTTATGACAGCAGAAACATTAGTAAAAAGACATAGACCACCACCGAATACCTTATTTAGAATATGTGGCATCACCCTGTCTGGGAGTTGCCCCTCTCAACTTGTGACACATGATGGAATAATACTGTTTCACAGTTATGATACTGATACAGACTCCTTTACTAACTGAACAGAGGCAGATGTATTGCTAGACTTACCCTTTCTGGGAATAAGGGCAGTGAAAGGCTCCAAGTTCCCTAGTAGTACTAGGAGAAGGAAGTAATCAGTAGTGGATGTGTTCAGAGTGCATACAGATCTCAGAGTATGATATTGGGTTCTAGGACCCCCCCTCAGATTTTACCATTGTACCTTTCTATTGATGTCAAAAGTCCTGGTGAGGGATAATGGTATGGGTTTGATAAATAAGTAATTAGATTGTTTTCTTCTCTAACTTTTAGTAACCTGGTGAAGTGTTGTTGTTGCAATAGGAATGCCATAAGATAACCTAGGTTTACACTGTTGTATTTGTCTTTTTGACATTTAATCTTAGCCAAAAGGCAAAGATGTTTGTCTGTTCAGACTGGTCTACTGCCTCTGGCAGGAACTCCTGAATGAGTAAATAAGTGTGGCACAAATTATAAAGTGTAAGTGCTTATTAGACAGTGTCAAGTGGGCAAACCAGAAAACTGTGGAGCATCAAAAAGTACCAGCATGAAGCAGAAATAGACAGGTTTGGACTTGTCGAAGCAGCTGACTCAACCTGCATCTCCCTCTGCTGATCCCCAGAGTCCTTGGGCTGCTCACTGGTCTTCTTTGATGGGGAGCAGAGCCTTTCTCGGCACCCCATGACAGAGGAGTTGCAGGAATGAACATTGTCATAGAGGGCTTACCCTCTGTGCATGTTAAACCACTGACCAAGGAAGACCATCTGGTAAGGTATTTTAACCACCCACCTTACAGAAAGCAGAGCCTGCAGGAGGGAGGCATGTCCCTGAATCTGATGGCTGAGCCATATGGTGTCACAGCTGACCTGGAAATGAATCCAGTACATTCCATACCTGACTTACAGCTGGCATTGGGAAATCTATGAAACAGGTGGTTCCCTTAACAGCTGTGCCTATAGTGAGACACAGCAAGAAAGACAGTTTTATTCTTGTTTAAGCCTTCATAGTTCTCTGAAATTATAGGAGCTCCCTCAGCTTTGTCCACAATTATTAACATACTTCTCTTATCCCTTGTTGAGATAGTATCTCAAGTCTAAGATTTTTAAGTGGATATTAGGTGATAGATAGGCAGAAAGACTAAGAGGTAAGCTAGGAAAGTACTAAGAAAGAACAGCCTTTAAATACATCCTAATTCTGAAAATACACACATCAGAGTTCCACTGGGAGAG
Organism: Rhizomys pruinosus; assembly: GCA_009823505.1. Lineage (NCBI taxonomy): Eukaryota > Metazoa > Chordata > Mammalia > Rodentia > Spalacidae > Rhizomys > Rhizomys pruinosus. Next base: position 4,032,194 of record VZQC01004208.1, read on the forward strand.
AAACACTAGATGTTGCATCTAAGGTGACTCTGTAAATTGGGATGTCTGTACTTACTCTTTGAATTTTAAGACAACTAAGTATTTTTATTGAATGGATACTGTGCATGCCAAATGACTAAATCATTTTTATCCCACAAATAGAGAAAATAATTTTCATTTTAAAATTTGTTTCAAATGAAATACTATAGCCATACATCATACTCGTGGAAGTGGTGGTGGTTGATTAGGAGACCAGGCTTTCATTTACTGGTTTAGAGGTTATGAAACTAAAAGAACTATAATACACAGAAAGTAATGTATTTCCCCCTAAGTTGTTCAAGAACCAAACTATTAAACCAAAAAATAACAGGATAATATTCCCAGTTTATTACTGTCTATCCTATGACCCCTCACATTAATAAGAAGTGTTCATTGTGTGAGGCTGCCCAGCTGAAGCTGTGAATAGATGCAGAAATGTAGCTAGGACCTTACTGAGCTAGCTGTGAACTATGCCAAGAGACTGGGTCCATTTGGAGATGGAGTACTTTTTAAAGAATTTCCATGAGGTTCCAGGTTTGCTTGCCAAGCATGTCACTAGAGTTCTGGAGCTGCTGGGTTTGAAGCAAATGAACAAGCAATGAAGGAAGTGTGTCATCCATGTTATCTTGGATATTCTTCTGTGGTATGACAGTAAAACCAGACCTTACATTGGTATAATTATAAAGAATCTCTGTTTAAATGGATGTACAGTGTAAAAGTTAAATACCTATATAAAGATTGAAAGAATTTAGTGATCTGTCACTGATTCACAATAACATTTGCATATGTCGAGTGGACCTTAGGTAACCTTAGAACCAGAGATTTGACATAGCTTTGCATTTTTTCTGTATATTAATCACCTTTCTTCATTCCTTTTTCCTCTTCTACTTTTCTTACAAATGCTCAGAAAATCCTCCCAATTCAGGTGATATGTGTATGTATGTATATATATTTATGTGTATATATATATATATATATAACTATATATGTGTGTATATATTGAAGCAATACAAGTTAGAACAACAATAAAAGACTGGGAAAAAAACTCTGGAAAGACTCAGAAAAAGATGCAAGACATGTATGGCAGAGTGCAGGAACTCAGGTGGAGTGGGGGGCATGGAAAAGGAAGTGACTCTAAATTGGATTAAGAAATGATGTATGACATATGGAAAAAGTTTAATAACAATAAAAAATAATAAATTTTTAAAAAATAAAAGGTCAGAAGCAATAATAAAATGAAAATGTTTAATATTCAAAAAACTATGCTCAGATGTCATCTTCAAACTGTCCTTTTCTAAAAAAAAAAAAATAAAGGAAAAACAAAAATTCACGAAAAGAAACCCTTTCAAGAAGAAAGTGGCTGGACGTGGTGGCGCACGCCTTTAATCCTAGCACTTGGGAGGCAGAGGCAGGTGGATCTTCGTGAGTTCAAGGCCAGCCTGGTCTACAGAGTGAGTTCCAGGACAGCTGGGGCTACAGGGAGACCCTGTCTCAGAAAAAAAAGAAGAAGAAGAAAGCATTTAAGAAGCCAAATTCAGGGCTGGAGAGATGGCTTAGTGGTCAAGAGCACTAGTTGCTCTTGCAGAAGACCTGGGTTCAGTTCCCAACACCCATATGGCAGCTCACAGCCATCTAACTCTGCTTTGGGGGATCCTATGCCCTCTTCTGACTCTGTGGGCATTGAGCACAAGTGGTAAGACTACATACATGAGGCAAAACACAGAAAATATTTGTCCCTAAGTTGTTCAAGAACCAAACTATGAAACCAAAAGATAACTCAGGATAATGTTCCCAGCTTATTACTCTCTGTCCCATGACCCCCACATTAATAAGTGTTCATTGTGTGAGGCTGCCCTCAGACACATAAAATAAAATGTATTTTTTAAGAAAGAAGCCAAGGGGCCGGAGAGATAGCCTAGCGGTTAAGAGCACCAACTGCTCTTGCAGAGGACCCGGGTTCGATCCCAAGCACCCACATGGCGGCTAAGAACCGTCTGTAACTCCAATTCCAGGAGAACTCCAGTTCCAGGGGAATCCGAGACCCTCTTCTAACCTCCGTGGCATTGCACAACACGGATGCACAAACCTGCATGCAGACAGACAGTACATTCATACACATACAAAAAAATAAAAATAAAAAAATGAAGGTTCATTTAAAAAAAAAAAAGAAAGAAGCCAAATCCACACTAAAAGGCAAATATCTGGGAACAATTAAATGCCTCTTTCCCCAAGGGCAGCATTCTAATACTCAAATAGCAGGTGGAATGCATGCATGGTCTGCATGGGCTCTCAGGCAGTGGAGAACGGTAGAGGCTTTGTCTGTATGTCTAGTAGAGCTGCCTTTATTCCTGACACCCCTGTGTTGCATCAGGACTCTTCAGTTGGTCCCAACATGCAGTGAAGCAGGACACTCGGTTTACATTTTTGTTCCTTGTTGCTTATATTTGGTTGCTCATTTCTAATCTGCCATTTCACCGTTCTTTTAGGCTGATATAGACATTTTATTCTTGGCGCTAGATTGTGTTCTTGACTCATGGCTTCATCATGCAGTCTCACTCTTTCTTCATTTGCTTTCTTTTGACCAGACTAGTCTGTCCATGAATCTTTTTTAAGTACCCCACCCCCAAAAGCTACCAGCATGACAGTTTCACATTCTGCCTATTTTGAAGCTTTAACATTCTCAGCTTCCTCGTTGCTTCCTTATCCAGAACCTGGCCCTCTAAGCCTAAGAGAAGGGAAAGAACTGCTTGAGAGTGTTTGCTAGAAGTGTTTTTCAAAGCTAAGTATAGTTTGCATTTTTCTCTTACAACAATCTCACTAAGTTTCTGGAAACAGAATTTTTCCCATTATAAATTGTTCTTTGATTTAAAGTAATTCTTAGTTTTCCTGGGGTATATATTATGCCAATAAAGCTGAAATAGCTAGTTAGGTTACTCAGTTGAATAAAATGCCTACTATTAGCTAACATGGCCAATGGTGACAAAGTAAGTGAAGCACATAGAAAAATGGCCAGTGTCTCCATCTAGGGTTCTTTCAAGAAGCTTCCTACTTTTCAAGCTTCCGCCATCATTCAGATGTGCAAGGCTTCTAACTCTTGAATGCATGGTTTTTGTTTTTGTTTTTTTTTAATTTTATTTATTTCTGTATGTGTATGAATGTACTGTCTGCATGCAAGTTTGTGCACCCGTGTCGTGCAATGCCGCGGAGGTCAGAAGACTGTCTCGGATTCCCCTGGAACTGGAGTTCTCCTGGAATTGGAGTTTCAGACGGTTCTTGGCCGCCATGTGGGTGCTGGGGATCGAACCTGGGTCCTCTGTAAGAGCGGTCGGTGCTCTTAACCGCTAGGCCATCTCTCCAGCCCCCTTGAATACATGTTTTTTTAAGTGTCAAGAAGCTAGGCTTATGCTTTACTTTTGTCTAAAAGGTGAGGTTTTTATATTTATTCTTTGTGGACTCTAAGAAGTCCAGGTTTCTTTTCCAAGTAAGGAAGAAGCATGTTAGACGTGTTTAAGAATGCTCTATGATGGATATTGTACTTTTTCTCTTACTGTACTGAATGAGGTTTTATTTGGGGAGATCAGAATCTTGGTAGGTGATTATGAATCTTTGGTGGTTTGCAGTTTGCTTGCAGAGCCAGCTCCCTGCCTGCAACTGTGTCATTCTGTTCTATTCTTTATCTTATTCACATCATTTCCCTAAATAGAACCAATCCCTCAGTGCTATGCGTTTCCGTTATGCTCCTTGGTGAGCAGGGCTCCCCTTTTCTCTCTGGCTATGTGCATTAGGATCATTTACTGAAGTTGAAGGAAAGACTCACTTTCACAGGGATTGACTCACACTTAAATTCCTCCTCCTATATCTGTTAAGTATATCAAGAAAATCACCACAGTGGTTGGTCTGCAGTGGCATAATGCCCTTCAGAGAGGTTCACTCTAATGAAAGGGCCTCAAGGTCATGACTGGGCCTCAGCTGGAAAGAGGAGCATTAGACCACAGTATGTGGAGAGACCTAAACGTGGAGCAAGAAGAGAGACAGAGACAAGGAGAATGTGGAGAGAGACAGAGGGACAGAGGGGGGAGAGAGACAGAGAGAGTGGGAAGAGAGACGGAGAGAGTGGGAGAGAGACAGAGACAGAGACAGAGAGACAGAGAGGGGGAGAGAGACAGAGAGAGTGGGAGAGAGACAGAGAGTGGAAAGAGAGATGGGGAGAGAGACAAAGAGACAGAGAGAGACAGAGACAGAGAGTGGAAGGAGAGATGGGGAGAGAGACAAAGAGACAGAGAGAGACAGAGACAGAGAGTGGAAAAAGACGGAGAGAGTGGGAGAGAGACAGAGAGTGGGAAGACAGACAGAGACAAAGAGAGTGTGGAGAGAGACAGAGAAAGAGAGACAGAGAGGGGGAGAGAGACAGAGACAAAGAGAGTATGGAGAGAGACAGAGAAAGAGGGGGAGAGGGGGAGAGACACAGAGAGTGGGAAGAGAGAGAGAGGGGGAGAGAGACAGAGACAGAGAGACAGAGAGAGTGTGGAGAGAGACAGAGACAGAAAGAGGGGAGAGACAGAGTCAGAGACACAGAGACAGAGAGTGGGGAGAGAGACAGACAGAGAGAGCAGGGAGAGAGACAGAGACAGAGAGAGTGGGGAGAGAGACAGAGACAGAGTGGAGAGAAACAGAGTCAGAGAGACAGAGAGAGAGGGAGAGAGACCAAGACAGAGACAGAGTGGAGAGAGACACAGTTAGAGAGACAGAGACAGAGTGGAGAGAAACAGAGAGACAGAGAGAGAGGGAGAGAGACCAAGATAGAGACAGAGTGGAGAGAGACAGAGTCAGAGAGACAGAGACAGAGCAGGGAGAGAGACAGAGACAGAGTGGAGAGAAACAGAGACAGAGACAGAGAGGGGGAGAGAGACAGAGACAGAAAGAGTAGAGAGAGACAGAGACAGAGAGGGGGAGAGAGACAGAGAGAGAGGAGGCAGAGAGACCATAAGAGGACGGCTGGGGCAGGACAGAAGAGCCTTTTCAGAGAGCAGTCTTCATCTCCAGACCAAATACCCTCAGGAGTTTTAGATCAATCCCTAGAATGCTGGAAAGGTCTGACTCTTTATAACCTTTTAGGGGTAGTGGGAAGCTTCATACCACATGTTCTAGTTCAACATAGCTTACCTGACAGGAAGCATGAAGACTCGGGTACTGGTTAGGACCATAAATCGGGCTGCTCTGAGGCCACAGCACTGACAGTTTCTTTACTCTCTGTGCCCAAAGATAGCTGCATAGAGAGCTAGCCTTTATGGAATTGGACCTCAAGGTGCAAGTTCTAATTATCTCAAATTTACCAGACATCCCAGATCAAGGATGGAATCTTTTTTCTTTACATTTGTAAAATTAGGCTAACAAGGTGGCTCAGTGGGTAAAAGCACATGCCATGAAGCCCCAGGGCCCACGTGGTAGAAGGAGAAAACCAACTCCCACAAATTGTCCTCTTATCATGTGACTCACACCATGGCTTACATCACACACACACACACACAGACACACACACACACACAAATAAATTTGTAAAGTTTTTGTCTACACCATTTTCCCAAGCTGATTGTGCTGACAAACAGATTGTAGGTGTCAGTCAGTATCATTATAAGTTGAAGAATGGGACAGGCAAGGCTTCAGGACACTAAAGTCATGGTCTGAGTTACACTGTCATTATCTTTAGTGAAGAAGGTTGGCTGGAAAGAGTGTATTGCTGGCCTGCCTTGGAGGGGCTCTTGGTCTGGATTTTTATTGGCTCTTAGAAATGAGGATGCCTCTCGTGGCGTACAGGAGCATAGGGCTCTGCCCCATGATGTACAGTCCTTTTCCACAGTGTTGGAGATGAAGCTGGGCTTCAAGTCTGTGCCTGCATATTCTTACGACTTCTCAGATTCCTGTGGACAATGACTGGGGAGGAGGAAAAAAAAAAGAAATGAGGATCCCAGAAGGGTACCGTAGCTATTATTTAATGCATGGAACAGAGTGGATCAACGTCTGTTTGGGTACATAAACTATTCATATTACAAACTAATTTCTAAACTGGTTAAAATACAACTTGTCATTTTAACTACCAGTGATGTTGTGGTCATTTGCACAGAGCTTAGCTTGGTGGACTGTGGTAGAGATAAGAAAATAGTCACTTCGCCCAACTTTTAAGAAACTTCTAATCCAGTTGTCTAAATCTTTAAGCTTATAAAGTGTTTGAAAAGTATGGCATTTTAGAGATACCCTTTAAGAAAATTACAGGTAATGTAATTTTATGCTATTGTTACTCTGATTAAATACTCCTCTTTATGTAGTTGCTATGCTGCGAGTCTCATTAACACCTCCCTCTCCCTCTTCCACCTCCCACCCTCATTCCTAAATAGCTGTATCCCAGATAGGTGGTACAGGGAATTATGAATTGATCTCCAATGTAGGTAAGGCTAATAAATGTGATTTAGGATGAAAGGCACTATGTAAATGCTTGAAATGTTGTTATTACTGTTCTCATACACTTTATTTTTAAATTGTGCATCCTTTTAAGTAGATTATTTGTTCACCACAGTCTCCATTATATCCAAGCAAAGCATTCACAGAAATTTCTAAAACCTTTTCATTTCTCTCCGTAGGTTGTTGTTTCGTAACATTTTATACAAGAAAAGCTGCACTTGAGGCCCAGAATGCACTGCACAATATTAAAACTTTACCTGGGGTGAGTCGGTTTACTTTTATACCAAAGTCACTTTATTACTTAAAAATGGTCCTTTCAACTGAAGGTTCTAGTTATGGGTTCCTAGTGCCAAAAATGGCTTTAGTCTTTTGAGGAGTGCATGCTGACCCCTCTGTTCGCTGCAGCAGGAAAACCAGCTGGCCAGCCCCCAAAGAAGCACTGGCATTAACACTGACAGGAACTCTCAAATAGGTGTCCCCCGGTTAGAAAATCAGTGACCACACTGGGTTCAGTGGCTGCCAGAGAGGATTGGGCAGGATAAGATTTTAAAAGGTAAAAAAAAAAAAAATCAACACATACAAGTGAAGCAAATGGAAAAAGAAAAGCTTTTACTCGCCAGGAGTCCATTTTCAAATTTAGTCTTTAGATTTTTCTTTTGAAAGGACAGAATGTACTCTGTGTGGCCATAACATAAGCCTCCTAGTGATTTCTAAACAGTCCTCGGTGGTTAACAAAGTCAGCGTTCTAATACCCAATTTGTGGTTTTGCATTGATACAGAACAGAAGATACAAAGCTTACAGTACCTTGTTCTGGTTCCTTTCCAGTAATATGTGATGATTAGTACAATACACTAGAAATGAACTGTTGTTACACATTCAGAATCTTCATCAGAATTTATTATATGTAGAGGATTTTGTGGCACTTTTATATATCGCCTGCCAGTACAAATTTCTCTATGCTGTTTGTACATTATAGGCATGTGCCACCACAGCAGCCCAGATGCTAGCTTCTTAATTACCCAGAGTAGTAAGTTACAAACACTAATCTTCACTCATGCCCCCTTGCTTTTCCCCTTTTGTCTGAGCAAATCGAAGGATAGAAAAGCAAATGTGTGGTACCAGAATGATCCCTTCTGTTTAACTACTACTCCCTAAAATTCCAAAGTGACTTTTTGATGGAAAGCTTTTGTTAAATATTAAATGCTTTTGTTAGTGACTTAAAACATATTAGCAGTTCAACTTCGTTCTTCAGGTAAGTGGAAAATTTCCAAAGAAATTCTAGAAAATTATAGGCAAACATTTACTGCCTTGGACAACAGTAGAAGAAAATGACTTTTATTTTCCAGACTTTAACCCAGGATACCTTGGAATTAGTTCTCATAAAAATGAATGCTTCATAATAACACACACTTGATATGCTAAAAATTATACTGTGCCTTATAAAGTAAATAATGCTATTTTACCTTGTAAGGTACAGTATAGTTTGATGCCAAGTACTTTGGCTTGATTGCATCACTTTTAATACAGTACACGTCCCGATATGCCATTTTTCTGTGCAAAGGTGATCTGCAGAAACCCAGAGTTTGATGATTAAAGTCAGTTGACTACCAGATGTGCTTTACTGCCCAATTTGTGGCTTCATGCTGATATAGAAGAGAAAGTACAAAGCCAACAATATTTTTTTTCATTTCCATCCCAGTAACATTTGGTGATTGCACAATTCACTGAAAACCTAGAATGAATATGAATGCGCTATATTGAGATACATACATGTGTTGACAGGTGTGCTTCTGTGTGGGATAACTCTTAGCAAGCAAATAATAAAGTGTGTTTTTCAAATATTGCATGATTTCTCTACCCCCTAAAATTCTGTATGTGAGGGATAGTACTTTGGGAGTTGGAAAATATAGTTGATGGATTGTTGCTCTTTGTTTGTTTGTTTAATTGTTTGTTTGTTTGTTTGTTTTTACCAGCTCAATTCCATAGGCTCAATTTTTTGAGGCAGGTTAAAAAAAAGTCATTCTGATTTGGAAGAATCATAGCCTTTCACAGTGTACACACTTGCTAGGTTTCACAGTGTACACACTTGCTAGGTTTGCCGTTTCACATGTGGTCATTGGGGGTAAAGTTTCACATCTTGCATCTAAGTGTAGCTTTCTCTAATAAACATCACCCTTAACAGCTGCAGGGAAAACATGAAAGTGGTTGCCTTTCAGTTGTGAGGCTTTGTTGATAGGAAGAAATGAGACCAGACATAAAAGATTAATGCATATTCTTGGGAAAAATATTACAGGGTGCCTTGCTGTTTGATTACAAGCCTTGGAATTAGTCAACATTTCCATAATTCTAAACCAATATACACCTGTTTTCCCACTGTGATGTGAAGGCACAACTTAATTTAACGGAAACCCTGCTGTGCTAAATCTCTCATTAAATACCCAGTGAGTTCAGTAATTTAAAGTTGCAGCACTACTATTTTAACTGGTTGTCTTCATATTATGAAATTAATAAGAAATTAATGATGCACTTTGCCATATGCCTTCAATTTCTTTCTGATTAAAAATAAAAGGGATAAAGAAAAATACATCACCAGCTGACACTTTAAAGCATTTCTGATTGTAATCATTTTCCTGCAGATAAAACCCATTTAAAAAGGCCCTTGCTGCCTTCTTTCTAAAGTGTCCAAAACTTTCAGTTTATAACAAGATCAAATAGTGCTTTTCTTTTTCTTTCCTGTCCTAGGGAATTTTTATCATACAACCAAATTTGATTAATGCTTCAAGTTTCCTTTTGGCTTTGTGCACCATTTTTCCATCTTGAAGGAAACAAAAGAACTTGGTTAATTTAGAAGGGGAAAGAACCTGATAGGACTGTCTGCTCTTCAATTTTGCTTTAAAGGCACGCTCCTTTTCATGGCCTGCATGGAGTCTAGAGACCCTCTACATTAGGTGGGGTGTGACTGAGAGAAAGGAGCCAGGGATTCTGGTAACCTGAGGCAGATTTCTTAAGCCTATTCTGAGCAATGTGTAACTGAGAAAAACTGCAAAGCTTATATCTTCTGAAATGATCAACATGAATCCTAGAAATACAGTAGTAAGAATGGAGCCAGTTCAGCCGCTCCACCTTGGGAATAAGAAACAAAAATCTGAGAATCATTTCCTTCCTTTGAGCAGGCTTTTGCTAGAAGGGATTGCTTGATGCTTAAGCAACAGATCAAACCATTTATTAATATTCAAAAAGTTAATAGATCACAAGTAGTAGCTAAGCATCTGCTGTGTTCCAGGCACTGAACTGGATGTTGGCAGGAAATAGCAGAGACCAGTCCTGCAAGGCCTCTGCGCCATCTATCTGAAGGAAAGACAGTGGACAGACAGACAGTACATTCTTAAGTTATCCTTTAGTACTCTTCTACTTCTGACATAACACTAGTTACACATACACTCTTACTTCTGAGGTCGCTCATGAGAAATACAATTATAGCCCAAGGGGAATATATGGCCATGCATGCACAGGCGGCTGGGTACCTAATAAGTTACTGCATTTCCTGCTGCAGCAGCAGTGTTAAATTGACTATTTTGCTCCCATGCTATTAATGTTCTTAGAAAAGGTACAGTTGCCCCTTATTGGAAGGTGTAGCAAACTAGGTTTAAAGCCTCCTTTTGGGATGTGGAAATAATGCACCCTGATGTTAGCGTTCTAGCCTAGCATTTTGCAAAGCCTTTAGTTCAACCCCTGGTACCTCACACACACAAAAGATATTAATCCTAACTTTTTAAAAGATAGTGTCCTTTTTCTTTTGAGACAAAATTTCCTTGTGCAGCCTAGTCTGGCCCCAAACATCAAATCCTCCTGCCATAGCATCCCAAGTGCTGGAATTTCAGGTACCTGAAACTGCTCTTAGCAGCAGCCTCCTTTCTTTGGGGTTCCAGATGGGTACACCTAACAAGCAGGACAACCTGCTTCAGAAGAGAAAGGTTGGTGTCTGCTATTGTGATTTTTAGAGAGAATGGCATTCTTAGAAAGCTAACCGGGACTGTTTATTTTGTTTCCACTAATCTAATTTAGTTCCATTAAAAAAAATAACAATAAGGAACTCCTTAACTCTGAAGCACAGAAAATCTCCCAAGACCTTTTCAGTGACCAGATGTCAAAGCCAAATACCCTCATGCCAGTGACAGCACTGTGCCATATGCCATTCTTTCTTCAAGGTCATAACACATGCTGTCTCTAGCAGTACAGCTTTTGGATTGAAAACCTACAGCAGTATCATTAGAGCATTCACTGTATAAATTAATTTCATTAAGGCTGTAATAACAGAAAATACAGTTCTGAAAAAGCTCTTAAATTTTAACACCAAGGAGGAATCTGTGGAATCTAAATGTCTTGTAAAGAATTAATTGCAGATTTCTCCTAGACATTTTCTCTGAATATGCCTTACCCTTTTCTTTTTAGAATCACTACTGGTTTTATTAAATGCATTTCATATTAAGGAGATACTGCCCTAAGAGAAAAGTGGTTTAGAGTGCTCCATTTTAACAGAGACCTACTGAAAGGTGCCTTATAATAACACATGCAGGCAAGAACCACATATAGATTTGAGGTATAAAAACAGGAGATATCCTGAGACCAGCGGAAGCACAGGAAGGCAGGTAGGAACTGGGTGCCTCAGCAAGGCTGATTATTGATTGACTTAACCTAGTTAATCCGTTAATCCAGTTGTTTTTTACTTAATTGGCTTTTGTGGCTGTGGGGGTGGAGTTATCCTCCCAGCTGGTATTAAAGGTAGGGTTGTGTGAGTCTTGAGATCTGAGATCTCCTGAGACCAGCTGAAGTGAAGGTACCTGGGCACAGGCTAAAGCACCCCCCTCCCCCCGCCCCTGCCAACTGGGATTACGAAGGCATCTGAAGGAGGCGAGCAAAGCAAGCCTTCAACACAGTGAAGAGGCATTTAGGACTCACACTGGAATACAGGCAAGGAGAAGCCCATATGCCAGGAACACGAAGAAGAGACAATTTGGGAAAGGGGCAGGATAATCCGGCACCAAGCTCTACCAACCCTATGGAAGATTCCTACAGTGGGATCCCTCTGGGGATGCCCCAGGACACAGACATCAGAAACACAATTGGGAACATATTTAAAGAACTACTATAAAGAGCAAATCAAAGAACTAAGAAAAGAGAAGGAAGAACTCAAGAAGGACCTAAAGAGAGAGAGTGACAAACTTCAGAAGGAAGTAGAAACACTGAAAAGATCCCATGCTGAAAAAGATAAGGGAACCAACCAGCGAAGCAAAGAGCTACAGGAAGAGATTGAGAAGCTCCAAAAAGAAGTAGAAATACTAAAGAAATCAGAAGAGGAAATGAAAAAGGAAATCAAACACTCATCCAATCAAGAGGAAAGTAATGGAAAAAGCCTCAGAAGCAGAATGGAGGAAGTAGAACAAAGAATATCAGACCCGGAAGATAACACAGAACAACTAAAAACCTCAAGTAAAGATTATGAAAAATTAAAAAATACACAAAAGTGGAACAACCAGGAACTGTGTGACACTATGAAAAGATCAAACCTCCACATCATAGGAATAGAGGAAGGAGAAGAATCTCAGATCTTCAACAGAATAATAGATGAAAACTTTCCCAAACTAAAAAAAGACAAACCAATACAAATACAAGAAGCACACAGAACTCCAAACAGACAAGATCAGAAAAGAAATTCTCCACGCCACATCATAGTTAAAATGCTAGACACCCAAAACAAAGACAGAATCCTTAAAGCCACAAGAGAAAAACAAGTGACCTATGAGGGGAAACCTATCAGAATTACAACTGACTTCTCAATGCAAACTATGAAAGCAAGAAGAACCTGAAGCAAAGCATTCCCAATGTTAAAGGACAATAGATGTCAACCCAGGTTACTATACCCAGCAAAAATGTCAATTATAGTTGAAGGAGAGAGAAAAACCTTCCATGACATAAACAACTTGAAAGAATACATGTCCGGAAAACCAACCCTTCAGAGAATACTTGAAGCAATTCAAAGGACAGAAGAAAGGAGCAACCAACCCCAGGCACCT
>VZQC01004208.1:4046303-4072385 GCA_009823505.1 Rhizomys pruinosus
TCCCTCTTAGGACTCTTTTGAGGTATCCCAAGGTTTTGTTTGTGTTGATTGGTCACTGTCATTCAGATTTCCAGGGAAGCTTCTTCTTTCTTTCTTTATATCTCTTTCCATGACCCATTCATCATTCAATGAGTGTGTTGCTTAGTTCCATGGTGTGTCTGTGGCAGTAGGGGCATTATCCTCGTATTGAACTGGAGCTTTAAGCACCGTGTAAGGTAGACATGCATGAAATATTTCAATCTTATTTGTATTTGGGAGGTTTCTTCACTGTGTCCCAGTATGTGGTCGATTTTGGAGAATGTTCCATGGGGTGCTGAGTAGAAGGTATTCTTGTATTAGCTGAGAATATTCGTAGAGCGTCTATGAGGTCCATTTGAATTTATCATTCGTTCAGTTCAGTGTTCTTGTTTCATCTTTTCCTGTGACCTGGCCCAAAGGATCTCAGATGGCTTTCGTTACTTGAAAATCCCTTCCTACTATGAGTGTCTTACTGGGGTTGTGTGTGACTTTCGTGGTCCTGGAGAATTGTGTTTTAAAAGCTTTGGCACTCCTCCAGAGTTTGGGGCCTACTATATTACTGAAAATTGGGCAATCTTCTTAGTGTGAATATGCTTCTTCCTTAGAAGAAAGTGTGAATGGCCTTCTTTGTCTCTTTCTGATTTCTTTACTTTTGAAGTGCTTTCCTTGGGTCTGATATTAAATTGGAACACCTGCTTTCTTTTGGTGGTCCATTTTCTTGGAAATTTTTCTCCATCCTTTCACTGTAAATGGTGCCTTCCTTGAAGGTAACAACTGTGTTTCTTGTAGACAAGCAATCTGCTAAAACAGATGGACAAATATCTGTTTCCTATCCAATCCTCCCAGTCGTATTCTTTTTGATTGGGGAATTTAGTCCCTAGACTATTTGCAAGGTTATGCTGATAGGTATTGTCTTTGCTTCCTTTTGCCTTGTTACTCCGTGTGGTTTTCGTTTAGGTTTCTCCGTTGCCGATTGAGTTGGGCTTTTCTACACGACACCGGTGATTTCAACAGGGAAAATATAAAAAAAAAGAAAAAAGGAGATAAAAGGAATGTATGGCAAAAGTCATGGGCTGGGGTGGGGTGGGGGGATGGGGGTACACGGGTATAGATTTGAATATATATATATATATATATAAATTTAAAAAAATAAAATAAAAGTTCATTATGGTAAATGGAAAAATAAATAAATAAGTAAAATAAAAACAAATGAGCCTGATCAGTAGGAGGAGCTGTAAATAAAGAACTTCCTGGGACTTGCGTTCACCACATGAATGTGTCCTTTCCTGGTTTGTCTAGGAGGAGATAACTCACCTGCGTGGGTACATACTTTCTTCCTTCCCACATGTGCTTTGACTTAGTTCTCTATACAGTTGTCCCCTTGTGTCCTTTAACAGTAGGATGCTAAGGGTTACTCATTTCAGCACAACATCTTGACTCTCCCAAGTTCAGTTTACCCATTGTAATGCATTATGACTTACTCCTTTTCTTATTAATGTGTATTTAATGCCTCTGTTCTGAGAGGCCTGATAAATATTTTTTTTACATTATCATTATTCTTCCCCGAAATCTCACAATCCTTATCTCCTCATAACATAGAAATGTTCCTCCTAAAATAATCATATATCATTAAAACCTAGCTAGATCAAGTCGAGTTAAAGTTTTCCCTCAGATTCCCTTCATTTACATGCTTTTAAAAATAGCCAGAACATCTGTATAAGTAAAAGTTTGTTCTTTTTTAACTGAGTCACGGGGGCAGGGGACCTGTTTATACTAGGCAAATAAATGTTCTAGCTTTTGGAAATTTAATATCCAAATAATACGCTAGTCTTACTTATTCCAAGATTTCCAAAGTAATTAAGTTTCATTTTTTTTTTAATTTTATTTATTTATTTTTTATGTGTATGAATGTAGTGTCTGCATGCAGGTTTGTGCACCCGTGTCGTGCAATGCCGCGGAGGTCAGAAGAGGGTGTCCGATTCCCCTGGAACTGGAGTTCTCCTGGAATTGGAGTTATAGACAGTTCTCAACTGCCATGTGGGTGCTGGGGATCGAACCCGGGTCCTCTGCAAGAGCAGTCGGCGCTCTTAACCGCTAGGCCATCTCTCCAGCCCCTTAAGTTTCATTTTTAAAAGAAAGATAATTCAAAAAAAAAAGAAAGACAATTCTGCCTATAAGTATTATAAATATTGTAATACAAGATGAATATAGATTTATGTTATTGTATATGTAATAGAATGATGTAGTTTTTCATACATGCAAATCTGTATATTTATGTACATCTTTATAGAAGTATATATAGATAACTGCATGTCTATAAACATACACATGAGAATGTCAGTTCAGTCAAATAAATACAGGAAAATAAAACAAGTAGTCCCATTCTCTACTTTGCTTGCCAACATACTCTTTAATTACTTCACTGTAGTCACCTTTCTTAACTTGGGCCCCATGAATTGTCTTACCTCCTCCATGCACTGATAATTCTTATGTTTTGAACAAAGTCTTGTCTGATGCATTGCACATGGGAGCAGGTACTTGAAAACTGCTATCTACTAGAGATGATCTCTGCCATTCATTTTCTCTTTTTTTTTTTTTTTTTTTTTTGCTCTTTTTGAGACAGGGTCTCCTTGTAGCCCCAGCTGTCCTGGAACTTGCTCTGTAGACCAGGCTGGCCTTGAACTCACAAAGATCCGCCTGCCTCTGCCTCCGGAGTGCTAGGATTAAAGGTGTGCGCCACCACGCAGGGCTCGCCATTCATTTTCTTAACAGAAGACTTGTGGCTGAATGACATATTGCCTGTGAAGCTTCTAGAATCTGGAAAGAGATACACCTTACAAGTCATCGTTTCTACTTGGTAGCTTCTGTAGTTATGAACTTTTCTGGGCAACCCAACATATAAAATAGGTTTGAATGTAGAGATCAGAGCATCCATTTGGGTTTGCTTTTTGTAGTTTTACATTTGTGAAATTTGACCTGAATCAATATTTTGCTTCCCAGGACTGCCTAGATGAAACCATTCCCCTATTGTTGGTATTATTTTCATATAATGTTTAGTCTTACAGCAATACGAGCTAAACAAAAGTAAGATCTTTGGTTTTCTTTAAGGTTACTTAAAGACTCGGTGAAGAGCACCAAAGTGTAGTTAGTTGTGCAGGAGCTCCTTAGATAGGGACTCCCTTCCCACCCTAGGAGTTGCAGCAGAGTGAGATAGCAGGGTTAAGGTGTAGAACCAGCTCCACGTGGGACTCAAGTGTGCAATGATCGCTCCTAAGTCATGGGTTTAGAGCCAGAAACGTTGTAGAATGAAGCAAACCCTTGGTCCACTGGTCACCAACCTGCAGGCCCAGACCTAGGGACACTTCATCGCTTCATAAAAGATCATGGGGAACTGTTCATTTCACGCATTGTTAAGTTGTGTCTACCAGCTGACTAGCTTTGCTTTAGATTGACAGTCTTATCAACTCTCAGAAACTTTGACTGGTAGTTAGTACATATGGCTTTACTTAAATGAAATGAAAAACAAGGTACTTTTTAAGCCCATTCAGTACAAGGAAATGTACAGGAGAAAATTAATTAGTATTTCTTGATGGTAACAGTTGAAATTGCCAGCACAGGACGGAAGCAGAGGCAGCTGTACAGTTTTTAAACAAAACTCTGTTTATAAAGTATTTCTGTTTTATTTTGTAAACAACATAGTCTCAGTGACATGCCAAATAATGGGATTCTTGTGCGGGTTTATGAGAGACTGTGCAGAAGTCCCCTACACTGGCTCCTGATCGGGTTTGCAGTGCTCCTCTGTGTTGCTATTTGAGGCCTGTTACTGTTGGATTGTTTCATTACTATCTGGGAGAATGGCACCGTGGCAGAGGGAAGTACCAGATTTCAGATGTTGCCATTTCACTACGTAGTTCATAGATTGCAGATCCCAAAAGGTCAACAAAACTTCAAAAGATCAGAGGGGAAACAGGTATGAATTTGATTAAAGGTCTCCAAGGAATTGGAAAGAAGAGGCTTTAAAGAAATCTTGAAATAAAGCTAGATAATTGCCCAAATCTGCATTATAAGAGTTCTCTGAGAATTCATCACCTGAATAGTGCCAGAATAGTTGGGCCGAATTGAGTTCTTGGCTTGGGAGTTGGGTATAATCTAGGAGACCATATTCAGCTGAAGCAGGCTTGCCAGTTCACAGCCTCCAGCTTGAGGCTCCCAAAATAAAAGTTTATGAAATAGTTGAGTGTGGAAACCTTATCCTGGGAGCTCCAGAGTTCTCTCCACCCACCAAGGAGCAGAGACTAGATGGGCTGGGGCAGCTAAGACCAGAGTCACACGTCTCAGAGCTCCGCTGCTAGGCTGCATCTGCTTAGTGTGAGGAAGGCACTGGTTCCTCAGAGCAGAGCATCACGCACCGCTGTGCTTGCTTCCCTGCAGGCTGTTGTACAGGGGCCTCAGAAAGTTCCTTAAGTATTGTGACATGAGCTGATAAAGTGGTTTTGATAATAAAATAGTACTTCAAAGCCACTATCATTACAGTGCACAGTCATTGAGATGAAAAGATAAACAGTGAGTAGTGGGTATGGGACATTGTCGAAAGGGACTCGGTGACAAATGCTGTCCTATCTTCCTCATTGTTCCTGTCACGGCTTCCCATCAGTGTGCCGCACACATGCCGGCCGCCATCCTCCTCCACTGCTACTTTAAGCACTTGGCATGCCTTACTTCACCTGCAAAACCAAGTCACCCGACTGAATGATTCTTAAAGGAGTCCTTTCCAGTCTTATAAAATTGTGCTTTGCCTTCTATGCCTTATCTACAGTCATTGTCCTATTGAGAAAAAAGACAATATCTATGTGAAATTACTTCCTTATTTATTGGTTAATCATTGGAAAATAGTTTATGTAGAAAAAAATCAGGATCACTCAATGCTTCAACATCCTTCACTATGCACTTTGCAGTCCACTAGGCATCTGCCTCCCTTTCCCCGCTGAGAACCTCCAGGAAGTTTAACACTCAAGTCTCGCCACCAAGGAGCAGAAGGAAACGGGAAGAGAATGAACTAAAGTCTGCTTAATTCCTTGTTTACAGCCTTTGGTTTGACATGAAAGGATGTTTAACCTAATGAGGTTTCCGGATTATTGGTGGATTTCTTTTATCTGTTTGATCTTTGCTCCCAGTTAATGAGGATATGTGAGTCATCTTTGTTTGTAAATAGCTTTATGGGGTTATTTCTTTGTTAGCCCTTCTAAAAATATTCCAGTTGATATAGTGATACCATCCACCTTGTTAAACTGAGGACACCTAGGTGTCAGAGACTAAATTAATTTCTCTGGTCTTGCCTAGCAAAGCAGTTGCAGAATGAGAAATAGGGTGATCACAGAATATACTATCTTGGCTTATTCTCCATAGATTTAGGCAGAATGATGACAATGTTTTAGAGACTAGGAAGCATGACTTGGAGAAACAACAGAACACAGCGATAAAAATAATCACTACAGAGCTGGGAGGATGGCTCAGTGAATAAAGCACTTCCCAGAAAGCATAAGAACTGGAATTCATCTCCCCAACACCCACGGAATGTAATTCTAGCAGAGACCATGGCAAGCAGGGTCCTCAGAAGAAGCTGACTGCTACACCAGCCCAAACTGCGAGCTCTAGGTTCAGTGAGTAAGGTGGAGAACAATCCAGGAAGACTCCAGACTCTGGCCTCCACACAGGCGCACATAGGCACATTAACCTACACGTAAACAAACCTGCATACACACATGAACACCACACACACAGACACATGCCAAAGAAAACATTATAATCATAGCATTCCGTATTGATTTCCCATGGGAAAGCTTCATAAGTATATTTTAATTATCACTACAACCTAATGAAATACATGTATTACCTAGTTTTATTGACAAGGAAGCTAAAACTCAAAGAAAATGAATACCCTGTTTGGGCTACCCAGCTGATAACTGAATTCACAGGCAATGGAGTTCAAAGCAGAATCTGGATTCTAAAGCCATTGAGGGATTTTCTACTCTTGTCACAGACCCACACTGGCTTGCCAGACCCCATTCCTGCAAACAGTCAAGGATTTTTCAGGAGGACCACCTTTGTTTATTTTGGATGTATCCCAAAATAAGTCGAAATCCTTCCTCTGCTGTAGCTTGCTATGTGGGATGCTGGGCTGTTAGTGCTAGCAGAACAGCTGTGCTGGTTCCCACTGTGCGGAACGTCACCTGGGTCAGCAGTTGAGAACTGAGAGTCAGTTAGACACACACACACACACACACACACACACACACGCCATGAGCTCATGCTTCTGTAGCACATATGTTAGACAGAGCATATGGCTCAGTTCTACTCTCAATATGAAACCATACTCTCCAATAGACATGGGCCAGAGGAAACATAGTAGGCAAAGCACGATGTTTGCTCAAAACTGGGGGATGAGGCTACTATCTTAGGGTTCACCAAGAGGAGTCTGCATGTCAAAGACAGTCTAAGAGGAACGGCTCTGTAAAAAATGGTGGAAATGCAGCACCTATCTTTAGAGAGCAGCTTTACCAAACATCATCTCATTGACATTCATGTTACTAGTTTTCTTTATCTGTATCCAGTGGGATTTGTTGCCAGCCCACCATCTGCACTCTAATGCCTGTCTCCATCCAGTTGGCTTCCCTGCCTTCCCCCATCTCTCTCCTTCCCTGTTCCTCAGGCCTTGAGGCTCATCTCAGAAGCAGGAGCCCTTAAGCATGAAGCAGCTAGAAAAAACAAAACAAACAAAAAAAAAAGCTATGGTCATTGACTACAAATGGAGAAACAACTACAGATTTCAACCACCCCACCATCACACCCTATTCCTTAAAAACAGCTAGTTTAGAAAGCAGCTAGTTTCATCCTGTGGTTTTGTTGATGAAGAAACTTGGATCTGCAGTGAAATCTACAAAACCATTTAAGCAGCACCTGCTGCTGCTGCTGCTGCTGCTGCTGCTGCTGCTGCTGCTAATAAAAGACTGGCTCCACCACAGGTGAGGGCACAATGCCTTCAACACTGAGACTCAGTGATAAGACTAAGCACAGCCCCTCCCAAGCAAGGAAACCAGTGATTGCATCCAGAGACACAAACACATGGAGGCTCAGTCAGCAAAGGCTCTTGCCCCTCCTCCCTGTTCCCATCCTGTACCTGCTCTTTTGTCCCATCAGACCCTTCTCTCTTTTCATCAAAAGGAGAGTTAGAATGAAAGGCTGAGGCAGTTACTAGGCTCTTGTGCTCTCTAGTTAGTTCCTTCTAACCATTACATAGTGGTCTCTGTTTACATATGAATTTAAAGGAATAGCCATATTTTGGAGCCAGATTACTTTTGGCCAGTCTTAGATAGCAGTTAATGGTCCTTGGGCCTGGAACTATACCAAGAAGTTCTCAGTGGCTTCAAGTCCCATACTTTCCATGGTACTGTCATATTTCAGGGACGGGAGGAGCTGAGTGACAGGAAACTCATCTCTATCCCTGGAAGTTTAACTTGATGAATGTCATAACATATATTCTAATCTGTGAAACTGAGCTGTGCATGCATTGCCCAAACATAGTATTATTGTTTGTTCAAAACATGTATTTAAGTACATATGATGAAACCGTGCCAGATATTGTGCACTAATAGTCTATAGTGAGCAGTGTACAGCAGAAGTATTGTCAGCAAGTCATAGAGATTGGGAAATGGTAAGTTGTTGTTGTCGACCCAAAAGCATAACTCTCACCTCAAAGGAATAAGAGATAGTTGATTCTGGAGCCAAATGTGGGCACCCATGGCCTGGAAATACAGGTTCAGGAAATTCCATGTTCCAACATGGTAACAGTTTTATGAGGTTTTACAGTAACAGAACAAAGAAAGCCATACTTCAGGACACTTTTAAATACATTGCTGGAGACATCAGCCAGGCAGATTGTAGCAAATCAGGAAGATATTAGGTTATAAAGGTGCAAACACCCAGATAAAAGGGCACATGAGGCTTAAGTCACTCCAGGAACATGATTTACTTCCATTGGAACTGCCAGAGTGAGCCGCCTGCAGGCACGTGATGGAACAGGAGCAGGGGGCGAGATGGCGACTGGGGCCACCCATTTATAGCCATGGGGTGGGGCCTCAGGTACAGGGGAAGAGGTCAGAAGATTGACAGCCTCTGGAGGAAGAGGGCACCTGTGTGTCCCCCACTGGGATTCTGGGAAGCCCAGACCTAACAGGAGAATTCTGCTATAGGCCTCAGATACTGATGGAGTTCTTAGCCCTTGGGTTGATAGAAGAAGCAGGTGGTCTGCTAAGTTAATACATTCTGAAATGTTCTTATCTGTTAGTCACAGAATGTTAAGTCAGCCACAGAAGTCAGCAAGAAATGGCTATTTAAGGGGCTAAAGATGGCCCAAGATAAATTATAAATAGACTCTGGACCTGTAACATTCCAAATTCTTCACAGTCACTGAAGTGCTGATCAGGTGACCAGCAGCCTTGCAGGGGGGTCAGTCCAAGAAGCAGCTTTTCTGGCAAGTTTGGTTCACACTGCCATTGGGTGTATTTTGTGTGCTAGGTGCAAAGTGCAGCAGCAGTTACAGAACATCGGATGATGCTGGCATTGTTTCTATAAATGCTTGTCTACTGTTTCTGTTCTAAAGTCAGAATTTAAATGATCTTAACCAACTACACATACATATGTACATCTGATCACAGATAGAAAGTAGTAAGTTTGATTGACTTTTCAGCCAGAAGTCTGTTAAGTTTAAGAGAGTTAAGTGACTGTATCTAAAAGAGAAAATTTCCTAATAGCAAATCAGGGAATGTTTTTGTCAGTAATACTTGACCTACTCAACTAGATGCAAGTAAAACAGTGACGGTTCTCACTCCACCACACTTGGAGGCTGATGCACAAACCTCATCCACTGGATTAACAGGAAAAGGGAAAAGGGACGCCAGGCAGCCTCCAGCAGCTACCCTTAAACCTTAGGGCCAAAGGCTGATGACCTTTCCGTAGGCCACCTGTTTCCATCTACCATCTACACCAGGCTGCCACTTGATTAGGGCTCTGCAGCCTAAACTCTTCCAGCACACACTAACCACACACCAGGGATTGTGCTGATGGCTCTCACTGGACTTCCCAGGTTGGCATCTGATTGATTTCCCCAGCGAAATTCCACTAACAAACACCACTTAAACCTGATGGGCTAAATACACGTGCGATAATGACGGACCTGAGGTTCCTGTCTGATGGTGAAAAGAACCTGTTTATTTGTCCACAGCATTCTGTTTTTATACCCAGAGCAACATCATATCCCAGGGCCTGCTTTCAGAGCCCCACCCCCACCCCGTCTCTAGTACTTGTTAGAGTCTAATCCCAGGGTGGTCTCACTAGACAAGTTTGCTAATGCAGGCAAATCTCGACTGGGGCCAGGTTTCAGTGTAAATGGACAAGCAGGTAATTTAGCACAATGTAACCACAAGTGGCCTCTTTTTACCTACAAAACCGTATAATTACCAATGGGAGATAGTCCCAGTGACCCCAGTGAGCATGCAGCTCAGAGTGACATTCAGTTTGAAACATGAATTACCTAGAAATTTCCATTTAATGTTTTAGGACTATGTTTGATCATGGAAAGCAAAAGCCCTGCTTACTATATAACATAGATGTTAATTGTCAGTTAATTGAAGCCAGACTCGTCTTTCTAATCCATTGTCAGTATGCCATTTATGATCTATTATTGTAAGCTATCATTTATGCAAGTTCATAAAATCTAGCCTTGATTTTGGTTAGTTCCATCTTTTATGCAGCCCAGAGTTACTAGCCATAATCACAGTTCCTGTAAAAAAAAAAAGAATCCTCAGCTGGGCATGGTGGTGCACGCCTTTAATCCTAGCACTTGGGAGGCAGAAGCAGGCGGACCTTTGTGAGTTCAAGGCCAGCCTGGTCTACAGAGTGAGTTCCAGGACAGCTCGGGCTACAGGGAGACCCTGTCTCGAAAAGACCAAAAAAAAAAAAAAAATCCTCACAGGTATAACTTAATCACTTGTTACAGAATCTCAATCACTAAGTGTCCTAAATCACAGTTGTCCAGCTGTAAATCTTCCATCTGTAAGGAAAATAAGACTAAAATTCTCAGGAAATCCTATAACTAATTATAGTAGGATTCTTTTTGTTTCAGTTTATTATGTGGATCAACAGAGGAATAAAAGACATATGCAGAAAAGAATGTAGACTAAATCTGCTGGTAGTTCACATAAACTGTGGGAGCTTATATTAGCCCACCTCCCTACTTCATAGATAAAAAAAAATGAAGCCAAGAAAGGTCAAGTGACATTACACGTTTAAGATAACACAGTCAGGTAGTGGTGAAGCTAAGGAAAAAAATCATGTCATGGTCCTACAGTTTCTCTGTAAGATTATGCCAGATATATCATTTGAAAGAATCGGAAATTCAGGGCCCAAATTACCAGTCCTTCCAAGGCCTTTCCCTCTACATGGGAGCCTGTTAAAGTTTCGTTTTTCTTGTTTTCATGATCTGAGACCTAGAGGGATTATAATATCTATAAAGAATTGATAAAGAAGCAGGAAAGCAGTCCTTTATACTTGTCCAATTGTATCTACAACCAAGGCAGTGACTTCCAACATTGGCTGCAAGGTAAAAATAACTTGGGAG
This sequence comes from Rhizomys pruinosus, assembly GCA_009823505.1. Classification (NCBI taxonomy): domain Eukaryota; kingdom Metazoa; phylum Chordata; class Mammalia; order Rodentia; family Spalacidae; genus Rhizomys; species Rhizomys pruinosus. The sequence goes on from VZQC01004208.1 coordinate 4,056,997, forward strand.
GCACTTAAAACAACATATGCCTAGGCTAGAGAATGGGTAGGTGAAATAAGACTCTGTCTTGGGTGGGAGCTTGGCATCAGTATTTTTAAAGCTTCCCACGTGGTTCCAATGTTTAAGTAAATTTAAAAACTACTATTTCCAAGAATTAGCTAACATAGCCCCAGGGGCTAGGCATTGAGTAAACAACTAGTTTTCTTTTTCTGTAGCTGTAGTTCTAAAGCAAAAGCCCTAGGTCCAGCCATCTAGGCTCAGCCAACAATCCCAGTTCGTCAGTTAAAGAAATGAGTAATATTAATAAAAACAAGCAGAGAGGAGAGATTTAGTCGGTGTGAGTCAGGACGAAGGGTCCAGGGACCCTTCAGGGTCAAGTTCATCCTTTTGTACTAATGTTAGCTTTAGATTTAAATAAGGAAGAATTGCGGCAAGGGGACAAAGATGTGCATAATTAAGCCATCCTGACCAAAGTGTGGTCTGTGATTGTCCTCTCAGTTCCAGTTCTGCAAAGTCGCCCAAAGAGTCCATATTACTTGAGGAGACGAGCTAGTTCTCAGAAGATGGTATTCATGCTATCAGGTGCAGCCCTGCCGTCATGAATAATCATCTCATGGGACAGGGAATGATCAGTCATGTGGTCTCTGTTCACCCCTGGAATCCGTGGTGACTACATGTTTCAAAGAATTTGACAGAAGGCATCTTGGCACCTTTTAGAGATCTAGAATATGTTGAACATTGAAATATGCTGACCGTAAGATGCTTTGGTTACCCTTACCTTTGTGACTTTAGCCTTGAAGAGGAATAAGGTAAGTTAGGTAGCATAGGTTTTCGAAGGACACATCTTGAGTCATTAGCATGTATTAGTCACTTATCTCCTTGCTGTGTGACAGAATATGTGACAAAAGCAAGCTGAAGAAGGAAGAGTTTATTTTGGCTCATTCTTCGTGAGTATGCTCTGTCACAACAGGAAAGTCAGAGTGACAGGGGCCTGAGACAGCTGGTCACATCACATCTGCAGACAGGAATGGAGATGATGCTGCTGCTTGGCTCGCTTTCTCTTTTGTTACTGAGTACAGGACCTTGACCCATGGGATGGTACTCTCCACATGTTCCCACCTCAGTGCAGTCTAGAAACCCCCCCACAGATTTGCCCAAAGGTGTGACTCCTAGGTGACTGTAGATCCTGCCAACTTGACAGGGGGAACTGTCACAACAAGCCTACATAAAGGTGAGCAGGTGACCCGAAGTAAAGGAGATAGATAGAAATGAAGTCAGAGATAACCAGCTTTCATCCTGCCTTTGTTACTTTGTAGGCACAAGTGAGAAACCAATTCTTTTTGGTACAAGCAGTTTCTAGGATTAATATTTTCCTGATTCATCTGGCTTCACCTAGCTGTACCCTCATTGCTGATTGTCTTCCTGCAACATACAGGGTGGTCCTGCCAAGTGTGGTCCACAGACTGTCGGCACTGACATCATCTGAGAATTGCTAAGAAATGTAGCTCTAAGGCCCTACTTCAGACCTGTGTTAAACGGGACCCCCAGTTCTTACCCCACTTACATGGGGAGATAACTATGTAAATTCTTTTACTTGGTTTTGACACTCATTTCACAATGCATCTGTTTTTGGTGTGTGTGTGTGTGTGTGTGTGTGTGTGTGTGTGTATTGTTTGTTTTTAAGCTTAAGGGAAATTTATTGGATCTTTAAAAGACACGGGACCTCAAAGCTATAAATCTCATCAGCTGCGCAGAGGAGGAGAGAATGGAGGATGTTTAAGTTGGGACAGAAGTCAGATACATGACAGATGAGTAGCCACATGATAGGGAGGCAAGCTTTAGAGATAAAGAAGCCCAGAATGTTGGGGAAGCCCAGAGTGTTAGGATGGTGTGCCCAAAAAGGAGGCAGAAGGAAAAGAGAGGTAACACTTTTCTGAAGAATTTAGCAAAGCGGGCAGGCAGGCTTAGGAAGCTCCATGGCTACAGCCCAGTCACCACTGCACACCAAGTGTCTTAGCCACAGGGCAAAATACCATTCTGGGCATATATACACTCTTTAACAGTTTAGCTGAGTACTGGGCCCTACCTGTAATAACGTTCCAGAGGCACTGTTTACAGGCCTGGATGTCACCATGCTGTTTTCCTAGGTGTCCTCCATAGTGCAAGTTAGGGCCTCTCTGAAGGTTTGTAAAGATGCACCTTTGCAGCTGCTGAGCTGTGTGCCTCATCTAAGAACTAAAAAGGGACAAGAGTTTCTGTGACTCAGAAGATTTCCACCTTGTTGACTCAGTTTTCAGAGGTTTGAAAAGAAAGGTAAGGTAATCTGACCATCTAGAAAAAGAAGTAAATAGGGATCTAAGGATGGGTTGTGTTTTCCAGAGTTTTTTAGTGCATAGCCATATTTTCTTCTCCTGTTCTCTACCCAGACGTTCTGGGAAATCTCTGAATGGGAACTACAGAGAATTAGTGTGTCTCAGACCACTGGGAGATAAAGGAAATGGATGCTGTTTTCGGCAGTTTTGTTTTGTTTTGCCTGGCCAGGATAAGCTAATCTTAAGGCCTAAGGAGCACTTTTCTGCCCACAAAGAGTTCATCAGTACTACTCAGCAGCCCGTTTCCACCTTGTAGAAACCATAAAAATGCAGAGTCCCTGATATGTCATTGCTCATGGATTTTTAAATGACTTAGGAAAGCAAAGCATCTATTATGCAGTTTCTCTTGATACCCACAGCTTGAGAGGTTTGCTGACAAAGAAATTTTAACTACCATATTAATGCAGGGTAGAATATACTACTGCATAATAGGAGATGCTGTATATACATTTATGTTTCTACATATTTGGATACTTAAAGAAAGACATCTGCCCTAAAGAGTTGTAAAATTTCCCTTTGAGTGAGTTCTTTATTTCCAGCACTACATTTTGTAGATCTAGAGAGGTTTTTCACAATTTACAGTCTTTGTAATTGCATATAGTACAGCAGACATTAATAGCAATCTGTTAGCATAATCATTTGTAACCACATATAATTGAAACTTAATGATTTGTCTAAATTAATAGCTGTGCTTATCATCCCAGCATCAAAGGGTGAGCTTCAGTCAGTTGCCCAAATATAAAGCAGGCCCTGGATAGGGGCTCCACATAGAAAAAACAGAAGTGGAGATAAGGCATATCCCAAGAGGAAAGGACATCCAAGTCAACAGCAGCCTGGAAGAGTGATGAGAAGGGGCATGTGGACGGAAGATAAGACTCAGGCTTCCCTTGAAACAAAAATACCCATTTTGTTTATTTTGTTTGTCACAGCCATATAACTAACTCCTGAAGAAGTCCTGTCAGTTGAGTTTATATAAGTTTTATATCTTTCATTCTTGCATTCTTCTACACACTTTTATATTTGGTATCTGATTAGGGCTGAATAGGTAGATTTGGAACTAAAGAAATTTTTGAAAATTTGTAAATCTTACTGTTTTCTCCTCAGTGTCTGTGCCTCTGAGTCTGATGAGTTGAATCTCCTTCACCCTTAGTCTTGGGGGTGGGAGTGGGGGGGGGGACAGAAATCGGTAGTTTACACAGCAGTAAAATTACATGGTCACAATCAGCACCTCAGCTTACTAGTGAAAATATGTCCGGACTCTCAACCCACTGGACTAATCTTGTTCCTTAGAAAGGAAGAAAATAACATGAAAGATGTTTTCATCCAGTGGCAATCTTTGGTAATGCCACTGAAATGGGCTTTGATGATGACTGTGTAAAAGAGGGCTGTACTAATTTTAAGGACACATTCACATTATAGTTTTATATAATTTGCTGTAAAGGAGATAGATTCTTAGATGAGAAAAGGAAGGTGGAAGACCATATTATGTATCTGTCAGGCTCTAATGAGAGACAGATCTGTCAGAGTGAGTGAAGTTCCAAGGGCCCAATCCCCAAAATAGCCTCCCATAGTGTCACGTAATTATGCTCTGCAGCCTCTGAAAGCACTTGGGGAATCGGTGCTCAATTTGGATTCTTCGGGTGTGTTCTCAGGCATTCTATTTTGACTTTCTTATCTAAATGTGGTTCTTTAGTCTTCAATATTTTTTCACAGTGTAGTTAGTAAATGTTTTCAGGGTAACTTTAAAAAGGATTTCTGAGGGCTGGAGAGATGGCCTAGCGGTTAAGAGCGCCGACCGCTCTTGCAGAGGACCCGGGTTCGATCCCCAGCACCCACATGGCGGCTGAGAACTGTCTGTAACTCCAACTCCAGGAGAACTCCAGCTCCAGGGGAATCCGACACCCTCTTCTGACCTCCGCGGCATTGCACGACATGGGTGCACAGACCTACATGCAGACAGCACATTCATACACATAAATAAAATAAAAGGATTTCTGAGAAAGGTGAAATTTAAATTAGACTTTTGTAAAATTCTACACAATAAGAGAATAAATACACCAACTGGTCAGCTCAACATTTGTTTCAGAAAGGAAAGGGTGGATCTGGGCTACAGTTTAGAAGACTGAAGAAGCTGGGCTGGAACAGAACTCTCGGTGTAAAAGGAACACTGAGAAGCATCTTAGAGTGATGTGCCTTCACAATGCCGTCTCATGCAATGAGGAATTATCAATGTTTTCCTCCCAAATTAGCTATTTCGATGTTTTGGATCAAAAGTACAAGTGTCTTCTTCTGCTCCTAAAATGCTGGCGTGCCCACCCCTGTTTACTCATTCTCCTGACTTGTACAATTTGAGTAGGCCACTGAATACCAAATCTCAAAATCAGATTTTTGCTAAGCTCTAAATCTAAATTTGTGGTATTTATTGTTAAACAGCTCCAGGCAAATAGTCCATAGAAAATGCTAATACTAAAGTCATTTCCACTGAAAGCTGAGCTTCTTCCTACCTTACCTTAGGGAATGACTGCGCCAGCCAAGACAGACCATCTGTACCTTTTCTCTTCCTGCACCTCCCCTTATCATGACCATTTCCTGAAGAAAATAAGTGCTTACCTTAGTAGCATCTCTAGACCTCTTCTCTCTTTATAGTTGGGATGGTTGAGGCTTCCCCACTACCACAAGTCATAAAAGCATAGAAGGGATCCAGTTTCTCCTCAAGTAATCCCTATAAAAAATGTTCTTGCTAAGACATCCAGCTTGTGGATTGAGCTAGTACTGGGGTTTCAGCCTCTTCAGAGTACAGACTGCCATTGTTGGACTACCCAGGCTGTATCATGGAGACCAGTACAAGAAGATCAAGACAGGACATGGTGCTTACTGTACCTCATTTGGTGACCATGGGAAGGGAAAACCCCAGTGTGGAGCACAAGGGCAGGACTGATGATTGTTTGGGCTTGCCAAGGAGGAGGCTTCAGACATGACATCTTTCAGCCTAACAAAAAAAAAAAAAAAAGAAATCATAAGCTGAAGATGCTAAAAGATATATGTGGTATGCATATGTGCATATTTTGGAGTAATGCAGATTGGAAGGAACAAAAAAAAAAGACTGAGTCAAAGAACTGAGTGAAACTGTGAACTTTTGCTCAAAACAGTAAACTTCTGCAGCGAAAACTTTAAAAGAGACTGAGAAAAAGATGAAAAACATGTTTGGCAGAATGCGTGAGCTCTGGTGGGGGGGCAAGGAAGGAAGGAGAAATGGGTCTAGACTCGATTGGAAATTTAGTATGAAAGGCACAAAGCTTCAAAAAAATTGGCAAAAAAAAAATGTTCTCTTTGCTTTCTAAATGCTCCCTGAAATGGGTAAAGCTGGGGTGTAATTACATCATTGTCCTGGAATTATACCTTACCCTACGCATGCCTGTGATACCTTGTAAGCATTGACTATGTCTAGTCTAATAGCAGAAAACACAACTAACAAAGAAAAGTGACTACTGAATCTAAAAGATGAAATCTCCCTTCTATCTTCAGCTTCTAAAACATTCTTGTCCCCACATACTGTATCTCATTCTAACATCACCACTTACCTATTGTCTCACAATTCTAGGAAGGTAAGAGTAAAAACTTCTTTGTTGCAAACCAATGTGTTAAGTGCTCAAATCTAACTTGTCACTTTATTCCTCTCCTGTTAGCATTTCAGTACTTACCATTTTGAGCTCCAAATTCCTTATAGGGAGAAAACATCGTCAGAGCCTGCCTCAGTGCCACACATCATAGAGTCAGAGCCTGCCTCAGTGCCACACATCATAGATGGCACTAACATGCTTCTGAATCAGTGAATTCTCAAGCTTTTGGTTATAGACTGTCTCTCAATAAATAAATAAACCCAGGCATGGTGACACACATCTATAATCCCAGCACTTGTGAGGCAGAGGTAGGCAGATCTCTAGGAGTTCGAGGCCAGCCCAGTCTGCATAACCAGTTCTAGGCCACAGCAAGGATACATAACCAGTTCTGGGGCCACAGCGAGACCCTGTCTCAAAAAGACCAAAAATAAATAAACAAAAAAAACTTTAGATAGATAGACAAACTGACCAACTGACTGACTGACTTACATAAAACCTCAAGAGTTCTTCATGAACTGGCGTGGCAAAAGAGAAAGGTAGGAGGGTTGTCTCAATCCTGTCATCCTTCCGTTGTAGTCAATCCTGTCACCCTTCCATTGTAGTCAATCCTGCCATCCTTCCGTTGTAGTCAATCCTGTCACCCTTCCATTGTAGTCAATCCTGCCATCCTTCCGTTGTAGTCAATCCTGCCATCCTTCCGTTGTAGTCAATCCTGTCATCCTTCCGTTGTAGTCAATCCTGCCATCCTTCTGTTGTAGTCAATTCTGCCATCCTTCCATTGTAGTCAATCCTGTCACCCTTCCATTGTAGTCAATCCTGCCATCCTTCCGTTGTAGTCAATCCTGCCATCCTTCCATTGTAGTCAATCCTGCCATCCTTCCGTTGTAGTCAATCCTGCCATCCTTCCGTTGTAGTCAATCCTGTCATCCTTCCGTTGTAGTCAATCCTGCCATCCTTCCGTTGTAGTCAATCCTGCCATCCTTCCATTGTAGTCAATCCTGTCACCCTTCCATTGTAGTCAATCCTGCCATCCTTCCGTTGTAGTCAATCCTGCCATCCTTCCATTGTAGTCAATCCTGCCATCCTTCCGTTGTAGTCAATCCTGCCATCCTTCCGTTGTAGTCAATCCTGTCATCCTTCCGTTGTAGTCAATCCTGCCATCCTTCCGTTGTAGTCAATTCTGCCATCCTTCCATTGTAGTCAATCCTGTCACCCTTCCATTGTAGTCAATCCTGTCACCCTTCCGTTGTAGTCAATCCTGCCATCCTTCTGTTGTAGTCAATCCTGCCATCCTTCCGTTGTAGTCAATACTGCCATCCTTCCATTGTAGTCAATCCTGTCACCCTTCCATTGTAGTCAATCCTGTCATCCTTCCATTGTAGTCCTTTGGCCATGTGGAATTCTATTCTGCACACTAGAAACACAAAGTCAGACTGGAACATTTTTGTTCTAATTATGATCTTTAAGTGGGGGAAAAAAGACTTATAATAGTGCTTCATAGTTTACCATGTACCTTCATTTATATTAGCATATGCTGTCCTCATGATCATGTGATACAATAACTGTGCTGATGTGATACTTGCATTAAACTTGAGTTCAACAAAACTTCAGGAGGTCAAGAAATTTATTATAAATATTTGCAGTTGGCAAAACCAATCCGTTCAAACCTATACCTTATGCAATTCTGATTATGACTTCTTTCTACTATGAAGCAAAGTATCCAAACACCCCAAGTCCCAATTAAATGTTCCATGTCCAGAGATGTAAGAAAGTATAAAAGTAGGTACTTTCCACAAATGATTTCTAACTGTTAGGTTCATATTGAGGGGCGACCCAGCCCAAAAGTATATAGGACTCCAATAAAGATGACTAGAGATTTATTTTGGGCATGGCAGCTGGCCTGCCTATGTTGGGACCAGGATGACCAGCATTACAATGGTGCCAAAGTGGCAGTTTTAAACCCAGGCATACAAGGAAATGAGCATACAAGGAAGTGAGGGGCGAAGAAGTGGGGGTTAGGACATAGGTGGGCCTGTGGGTGTCAGAAGGGGCATCTCCAGGGAAACCGGGACCTGGGTCTGTATCAGAAGGGGCATCTCCAGGGAAACCGGGACCTGGGTCTGCTGTCAGAAGGGGCATCTCCAGAGAAACCGGGACTTGGGTCTGCTGTCAGAAGGGGGATCTCCAGAGAAACCGGGACCTGGGTCTGCTGTCAGAAGGAGCATCTCCAGAGAAACCGGGACCTGGGTCTGTATCAGAAGGGGCATCTCCAGAGAAACTGAGACCTGGGTCTGTATCAGAAGGGGCATCTCCAGAGAAACTTGGACCTGTGTCTGTATCAGAAGGGGCATCTCCGGAGAAACCAGGACCTGTGTCTGCTGTCAGAAGGGGCATCTTCAGAGAAACCGGGACCTGTGTCTGTATCAGAAGGGGCATCTCCAGAGAAACCGGAACCTGGGTCTGTATCAGAAGGGGCATCTCTAGAGAAACCGGGAGCTGTGTCTGTATCAGAAGGGGCATCTCCAGAGAAACCGGGACCTGTGTCTGCTGTCAGAAGGGGCATCTCCAGAGAAACCGGGACCTGTGTCTCCTGTCAGAAGGGGCATCTCCAGAGAAACCGGGACCTGGGTCTGTATCAGAAGGAGCATCTCCGGAAAAACCGGGACCTGGGTCTGGTGTCAGAAGGGGCATCTCCAGAGAAACCGGGACCTGGGTCTGGTGTCAGAAGGGGCATCTCAAGAGAAACCGGGACCTGTGTCCTCCCGTCTGGTGAGGCATGATTGCAGGACATTGCAGCAACCCTTTCTCAGATTGCAGGAACGCAATCCAAGGTGACTGCTTCTCAGAACACTGCGTCAGTTGGCTTTCTGGAATCTCTGTCCTAGGTGGGCTACAACCTGACACTAACCTTATTTCTTAACATTGCTCCTCTATCCTTCTGTACCTTTACTTTTCCCATTTAAGTTTCTGGTTACATGCTTCATATATATATATATTTGAAGGCCTAGGCTTTGGACATTACCCTTATAAGTCTGTGCTTCAGTATGAAGGTTTTTACAGTATAACTGAACTGTCATCATAATTTCCCTAAGCACTGCCAACAGGTAACTTCCAAAGTTGGTAAATGGTCGCACACATTAGAGTAGAAGGTGGAATGACATGCTGAAATGAAATTCAAATTCATAAAGAATTAATAACACTAGAAAAAATATCTTCATCTGGCAAAATTTCAACCAAAGTTAGTATAGAAGATGATGAGATAAATAAATATAGCTACTGAAAACAGTGTCAGATGTCTTGCTCAGATGTTTAATGGATTTGCATTTTAAACATGGGTAATATGAAATAACCCTTAAGGCATATTCTAAATTTGTCATCTCTTTTTATTAGAATTTTTTACCAACTCTGTGTGTATGTGTGTGTGTGTGTGTGTGTGTGTGTGTGTGTGTTAGAATCATTTCAGCTTAAACATAATTTGGAAAGGAAAATTACTTTGCTTTTAGTAAAAATCCCTAAGGGAATGGAAATAGTTAACTGGAAAATAGTTAAGTGGAAAAAGAATGTTGAACGGGGTATGTTATTTATTTGTCTCTTGTAAATGAAGTTGTCATTCCTCATCCAATCAACTCATGCATTTTGTGAGAGGTAGAAACCAATAAATATGACTTAGGATCCAGAAACGGAACTGTGGATCATTAGAATATGAAATTCAGTGATGCTTTTCCAGTGATTTGATAAGATAGCTGTGTCCAGTTAGAAGGTTCAAGATAAAATGCTGTTGGATTCAATTTGGCAGGTTAGATTTGAGCCAGAAGTTTGAAGATTTGCTTGTTAGAGAAGTATTTTGATGATAATTTTAGATTATCTTAAAACTGAAAGGAAACTAAAAATTTACTGGATAAAGCATCAGTAATAATACAGCATTGACGGTGCTTGAAGTAACTGAAGGACAGTTTGTGTTGCATGCGGAATACTCATCAATGCTATGGTCGACTTAAAGTATAGTGTAGGGTTAAATCATCAAGACTGTGTTTAATTTTACTTGAATTAAAACTTGTAGCTGGGTGTGGTGGCGTACGCCTTTAATCCTAGCACTTGGGAGGCAGAGGCAGGTGGATCTTTGTGAGTTCAAGGCCAGCCTGGTCTACAGAGCGAGTTCCAGGACAGCTGGGGCTACAGGGAGACCCCATCTCGAAAATACAAAAAAAAAACAAAAAACAAAAAAAAAAAACTTGTAAATAGGGCTGAAGAGATGGCTCAGCGGTTAAGAGCACCGGCAGGTCTGGGATCAATTCCGAGCACCCGCGTGGCTGTTGGCAACCATCCAAAACTCCAGTTCCAGGGGATCCAACACTCTACTCTGACCTCTGTGGCCATTGCACGACATGGGTGCATGTACTTATATGCAGGCAATAAACTCATACTCATAAAATAAAAATATTTTTTAGAAAACATGTAAATTCAGCACTGGAAAGATGCCTCAGCAATTAAGAGCACATACTACTCTTGCATAGTGCCCAAGTTTGGTTCCCAGCATGCACATCAGGCAACTCCCAATCACATGTAACTCCATCTCCAGGGAATCAGACACCTCTGGCCTCAGAGGGTTCCTACACACAGTGTACATTCAACTCACACATACACATGATCAAAAATAAGAAATCTTTATGAATTTTTATTTAAAACAAAAATTGCCAGGTGTGGTGGTGCACGCCTTTAATCCCAGCTCTTGGGAGGCAGAGGTAGGCAGTTAGATAAGAGTTCAAGCCCAGCCTGGTCTACATAGTAAGCTCCAGGCCAGCTGGGACTAAAAGGGAGACCCTGTCTCAAAAAGTCCAAAAAAAATTAAAACATTTTTAAAAACTAAGACTTTTTTAAAAACTTAAATAATTTAGAAGAATGACTAGAAATCTCTCCAAGATTCTGAAAGTTTCCTATAAATTATTATGCTCTGGGGACTTTTCATCAATCATCTGGAAAGAAAATAAGGTAATTCTTTTGCTTTGCAATGGTTGAATTTAAATTATGAAATCATCCTATTAAACCATTCTTAATCTACAAAAGTAACAGATTCAACCTAACTTGAAGTACAAGAGCCTGTGTGGAAGAGATACACAACAGTTCCACTGCCACAGAGAAAACACTGTGTTTATATGCATGAGAAGGGGTTTCCTGCCTTTTTGTGGATGAGCATATGGCAGAAGTGTCAGGAAAAAGAAATGACCCAATTTAAATAGAAGAGAAATACAATACTGCAGCCAGAAATGAGCTTGAAGACGCAGCACTGGATGAAGCATGCAGTCCCCTCAAATACAAGCCAGGGAGCTAGGATGTAATTTAGAAGATAATTGCAAGTATTTGTAGCAAGGGAAATGAACTTCTAGACCTGAGTTTTGGGCAAATTCTGGCAGTGATATAGAAAACTATATGGAAGGCATTAAAACCAGAACTGGTGAGGAAGCCACTAAAGGCATCCAGGTGAGCAGATAGTTGCTATGGAAAGAATTACAGAAAGAAAGAAAAGTAAGGTAGGTCGATCTAACCTGGGACTTTCAAGAAGAAAATCAAACACACTTAGGGTCAAGCCAGTGTGTGGGAGTGCTGTGTGGGAGGAGCTGTTCCTATGCATGAGGTGGCACTCTAGGAGCAGAGGTCGCAGGCCAGCACCACAAGTTTTCAGTGGGTCACTAAAGCTCGAGTCCAGTTGGGCAGGTTTCTCTTTCTGAAGATAGTTCCTGTGGGTATGAGGCAGGACTTAAAGAGCAAAGACCAGTGTGGGAAGCAATTCAAGAAATCAGTAACAGAGAGAAGCCCTGGGAAATTATTGGGGAGAACCTGGAGAGGAGACTCCAGCATTCACCACTGCATGCTGAGAAAAGATGCCCTAGGGGCTGAGGTAGAGGGTCCAGGCAAGCGAAGCAGAAGTCTGCCCACAGGATAAAGGTTAGTGGGAAAGGCTGCAGTGCCGTCTTTCACCTGCTTTCTGGGCTCTGTTTATCCCGACTCTGGATGGCAGACCTGAAAGTAGCTGCTGCGAAGGAAAAACCAAACATGGCCTGAGACTTGGGCAGAAACTCATGTCAAAAGGGTCTCTTTTTTTAAGTATTTTATTTATTGTTTTTATTTTATGTGTACAAGTTATTGGCTGAATGCTGAATGTATATGCGTGCCCTTATGCAGTGCCCACAGAAGTCAGAAGAGGGCATCAAATCCCTTGGAACTGTAGTAACAGATGCTTGTTGGCCACCATGTGGGTGCTGAGAGGCAAACCCAGGTCCTCTACAAGAATAACCGGTGCTTTTACCCACTGAGCCATCTCTCCACCCCCAAGATAGTTTCTTTCTAAACCAGACCCATTTCTCTTAAGATATGAGATTAGACTAAATTTATGGCATGTGGAATTTCATAGTAGAAGTATCTAGAAACTAGTAGGTCCCTGAGCTACTTACTGCTCCTCAATGGCCACGCCAGACATTACTGTCTCAGTATGTATTTTGCATTGCTCAATTAAACACCAGGCCTAATTTAGCTTCTGTTTAACATTTGAATGAATGAATTCCAGAACATCATTGCTGACTGTGGAAGACAATTCCACAATCAAAAGGAAATGGCTAGAAAGGGTACTGGTGTATTTCCCAGGTCGAGCATAGACACGTCACTACCTTTCTCTTCATTTTGACCCATTCACCAGTAGTGAGTTTGATCTTCCAACTGTCACACAAAGTTTTGGGGGCTTTTGCTCCAACCGTAGCTGTTAAGTGTTTAACTTGGGTGGCATAATAATCCTGTAAGGTTTTTCTTATGTCAGATCTTCCATTTATCTCCATTTTCAAAATGGATTCATACCTTCAAACTTAGTCTTGGTTTAGGTGATATTTTCATTTTTGTCTTTAGTACATATAGGTCTTAACAAACATAGGCAAGATCTTAGCAAGTTCTACTTTTGCTTTTAATTGGAAGCTCCATTGACAATACTACATGTTTTTATCACAAGCAGTGACAAAGGGGAAAGACTAAAGTGTTACCAAAGAATGTACACAGTAACTGGTAAGCGCAATACCAGCAATGCCTAATGTTGAAGAAATGACCAGTTATGTAATAGATCAGTTAAGAGGATTAAAAAGTAGCATAGATTTGCTTTTATAACTAATATGGCAAAGAAAAACTAAGTTCCCATTCTTAAATGGTACTGCTTCCCAAAGCTCTGCACTCATGTTTCGTTCACTATAGTTATTTTCATTCATGGCCTATGCTTCTTATTTTAGGCTTATTCATTTTTCTTCTAATTTCAGGAATAAATAAAGCAAAATGGAAGCTGTGTTATTATTTAGTATGAAAACATAGGCCTAATCATAGCTAATGAGTATAATAAATGCTAGTCTGTACCTCTCTTGTTTGGTATGTGTTTTATACACAGAAGGTAACATAGACTGAATGACTAGGGTGCCAAGTTACAGATGGGGTTGGGAATGTTATTTGACAGCCGATTAGAGTCATCTGTCAGAAATGATGACTTAATCACCATAACAGACTCCAAATTCCCTCATAGAATTCTACCCAGAGTAATCTAATTTTCTTGCCATATTTTATTTTATTTTTTGTCAGGACTAAATAGTTACATTGCCCACCCCATGCTTAGTATACTGCATTGTTCTAGAATAAATGTAAATAGATAGTGTCATTATAGCATAAAAGGCTTACTTAGAGCCCAGTAAGCCAAAAGCAGATACATGATTCTCGGTTCTTTGTTTTGCTCTGTCACTAGAGTATTAGTAGGTGTCAGAAGGCTGGGAGCTGAGCAGCATTTTCTGGAGACTTAAAAAGCCCATTCTTCACAGCACATTCCTTTGGCTATCTGATGGACCTTTTTAAATATTTTGTTTATTTTATTTTATGTTTATAAGTTTATTGTCAGAATGTATGTTAAGTGTACCCATGTCATGCAATGCTTGCCAAAGTCAGAAGAGGGTGTCAGATACCCTGGAACTAAAGTTAAAGACAGTTGTTAGCTACCGTATAGGTAACTGAGGATTGAACCCGGGTCCCCTGCAAGTGCTCTTAAGCACAGAGCTGTCTCTCTGGCCCCTTCTAATGGACCTTTTCAGCCTCCTTAATGAAAATACTATACCATATAGAAATTATGAAAATAACTTTATTGGGCAATAAAGTTATACAGTGTTTTAAATACTTCATATGTATCAGTGACTATGAGGAAGCAATCATAATTTGTTTTCACTATGAATTTTTCTCTAGTTATGATGTGCCATGGGAAGAAAATAACTTACATTCCTTTGTTGTTACCCACTCATATCTCTTTTTTTCTTCTGGCTTCAATCACTTCCATAAAAAATATGCCAGAAAATAGTAATTAAAAATTTTCCATGTACTTACTATGATAGTTCAATAGTAATGCAATTAGGAATGGCTCCACCGCCAGATGCAGATGAATCCTGTATACTCTTACTTGTTTCTCTTATGGACTCTAGATCTTCAGAGGGCAGTTGTTTTCTCCAGAATTTCCAAAGAAGTGTTGAAATGTCTATAACCATCTATAATTTAAGCAATTAGCACATCCCTTGGATGTGAATGATGACTTACCTAACATTAAGTTGTCCATAAATTGATTTATTTTAAAGAGTCCAGCCATTCAATATAACCATATTAAGGAATTAAACCATCTCAGAAAGACAAATATAAGTTTAATGTGCAGTTTCTAGATATTATAGAGGTACATAAATCCATGTATGTATATTTAACATGAAAGTGGGGCTGGAGAGATGGCTCAATGGTTAAAAGCACTAGCTGCTCTTGCAGAGGACCAGGGTTTGAATCCCAGCACCCACGTGGCAGCCAACAGCCATCTGTAACTCCAGTTCCAGGGGTCCAACTCCATGGGCATTGCATGATATGGGTATGGCATTGCACTTACATACATGCAGGCAGTATATCCATACACATAAAATTAAAGTCTAGGAAAACAAAGGGGACTGTCAGGAAGGAAGTAGTGGGGAACAGGGATATATGGAATGTGGGCAGAGACACACCCATATATGTACAGAGACTTTAAAATAATTTTAAAAGAAGTAATTTATTTTACTAAAAATGATTAGTTACTAAAATATCAGTTTGTGAATGGATCACAAAATTTGGGATGAAATACTGTAAGAAAATCAAAATTTCGGGCTGGAGAGATAGCCTAGCGGTTAAGAGCACCGACGCTCTTGCAGAGGACCCGGGTTCGATCCCCAGCAACCACATGGCGGCTAAGAACCGTCTGTGACTCCAGTTCCAGGAGAACTCCAGTTCCAGGGGAATCCGAGACCCTCTTCTGACGTCCGCGGCATTGCACGACACGGGTGCACAGACCTGCATGCAGATAGTACATTCATACACATACAAAAATAAA
>VZQC01004208.1:4073888-4154943 GCA_009823505.1 Rhizomys pruinosus
GGGGAGCTTTCCTTATTGTCCCCATTTACCGGGGAGCTTTCCTTATTGTCCCCATTTCCGGGGAGCTTTCCTTATTGTCCCCATTTCCGGGGAGCTTTCCTTATTGTCCCCATTTCCGGGGAGCCTTCCTTATTGTCCCCATTTACCGGGGAGCTTTCCTTATTGTCCTTACTCTTTTCCGGGCCCCTTTTCCCTTTTCCAGGCTTTACTGTTCCCCCTTTACTGGGCTTTAACTGTTCCCCCTTTTCCGGTCTTTAACTATTCCCCCTTTTCTGGGCTTTAAGTGTTCCCCTTTTTCTGGGCTTTAACTGTTCCCCCTTTTCCGGGCTTTAACTGTTCCCCTTTTTCTGGGCTTTAACTGTTCCCCCTTTTCCGGGCTTTAACTGTTCCCCTTTTTCTGGGCTTTAACTGTTCCCCCTTTACCGGGCTTTAACTGTTCCTTTTATTGGGCTATAACTGTTCCCCCTTTTACCGGGCTTTAACTGTTCCCTTTACCGCGCTTTACTTTCCCCCTTTCCCGGGCTTTACTTTCCTTTTCCCGCGCACGGCGGTGCCCCAGTCCCCAGATCAGCTTCTGTCAGGAGAAAGCCCAAACCGCTGCTTCGGCAGGGCTGCTCCGCCTCCTCGCCTGCAGGCTGCTGGCTGCCAACGTCATCTCCTGTGCGCCCCGCGCTTTTTTTGCATCTTTTGCGCGCCCCACGCGTCCTTCGCCAAGTTTCAGTCGAACGGCTGGTTTTTCTCTCTGGGTCTGTCCGATCGGTGCTCGGGCCAGCTCGGGCCAGCTCGGCGGGTTCTTTCTGGCTACGCCGAGCCTGTGGCACCGAGGCCCTTCCAAGTGCCTGCTCACAGTCTCTGCTAGCCGAGCCCTGTTGAAGTCTGGTCTGAAGCTGAAGTCTCTTAAGTCTCTTTGTTGCGCTTACGCTGCGTTCTTAAGTCTTTGTAGCAAATGTCTTAAGTCTCTGTTGCTGCTTACTGCGGTCATAAGTCTCTGCAGCTCAGCAAATGTCTTTTCTCTCCTTGTTGCGCTTACGCTGCGGTCGTTATCCAGCTTGAGCCCCTTTTGTGAGATGCTCTTCTGCACTTGCTCAAGGCCCCTCACGGCTGTCTTCCTTGATGCTGAAGCCATTCATCGCCGCGTCGCCCGGCCAGCGGCCCCAGCACACTCAGAGTCCGAGGCCGCGCATAAGACTTGGCTAAAGTTCCGGGGGCTCTGGGCTGAGCGTGGCCGTTGCTCTGCCTCCCCGGACGGGCCACCACTTGTATGAAACACTTGCACACTTGTAGGAAACACTTGTATGAAGCCGCAGCAACAAAGCACCTCTTGCTCGTTCTTCTCAAAGCGGTTTATTCAGGCAGGCAGGTCTTGTCAGAACGGTTTATTCAGGCACATCTTTTCTCCTTCTCCAAGCTTCTCTCTCTAAGCCTCAGGTCTTTCCCTCTAAGCCTTCTCCTTCCTCAGGCAAGCAAGCTTCTCCCCTAAGACTAGAAAGGAGAGAGTGTCCCTCTATCTAGAAAGTCCCTCTATTTATCCACCTTCCCAGCCCAGGTTGCGTGGCCTTAGTCTATTGGTATCATCTGGCCTGATCTTGTATACAGGGTGCACCTGCACAGCTCAAACGGTGAGCGTGACTTTACTTTGAGGTAGGAGGGAATCAGGTGTTGATCATAAGACTCAAGTGTTAGTCATAAGATTTTCCTAAAGTCTCGGGTGCCTTCTTAGAACTGTCACCACACCTGCTCTCCACAGCAGAGGACCCGGGTTCGATCCCCAGCACCCACATGGTGGCTAAGAACCATCTGTAACTCCAATTCCAGGAGAACTCCAGTTCCAGGGGAATCCGAGACCCTCTTCTGACCTCCGCGGCATTGCACGACACGGGTGCACAGGCCTGCATGCAGACAGTACATTTATACACATACAAAAATAAAAAATAAAAATAAAAAAAAGAAAAAAAGAAAAGAAAAACAGCCTCGGGCTTAGGATTTAATGCCAGATGTAGGTCTGAATCCTGTAAACCCGGTAGGTTTGCTCCCTACCTACTTGCTCTGTGACTAGGCCAACTTATTTTTTTTTATTTTTATTTATTTCTGTATGTGTATGAATGTACTGTCTGCATGCAAGTCTGTGCACCCGTGTCGTGCAACGCCGCGGAGTTCAGAAGAGGGTCTCGGATTCCCCTGGAACTGGAGTTCTCCTGGAATTGGAGTTTCAGACGGCTCACGGCCGCCATGTGGGTGCTGGGGATCAAACCCGGGTCCTCTGTAAGAGCGGTCGGCGCTCTTAACCGCTAGGCCATCTCTCCAGCCCCTAGGCCAACTTATTAAATCTCTCTTCTTCATTGTTTATTTCACAAGACCATCATGAGAAATAAATGGCTAACTTACAGAAAGTCGGTAACAAATGCCTGGGAGATGAAGAATGAGGGCATGATTTCCATTGTTTTCATACTTGCCTTAACTATCCCATTTCACTTACTGCTTATTGTTCTAGACTATAAAATTTTGCTTTATCTTATTGATAAAAAGGTCATTTGGCTGAAATCATTTTTGTCATCTGACTTCTTGCTGAGATGTTATTCTAGTAACCACATCTTAGCATATAGCATATTTATTGTAAATTTGCAGGTTCTTGTCAGTACTGGTAAATTGATTTTCAAAGAGCTTCCCTTGCTTCTTCCCTGTCTTCAAATGTAGAGAATATAAGAATGACTGAAAAGACAGAATTACCCTAGAAAGAGCTGCAAGCCTATGTGACTGTGGGGTGTCTTACTCTAAAGAAAAGAACCTTTGGCAGTACACATAGTTTTCCTTTGCTGGGGTGGGGTGCACCATGACTTGCTTCCAGTTTGGTGCCTCTTAAAACTTACCATTCAGGGGCTGGAGAGACATCCTAGCAGTTAAGAGCACCGACTGCTCTTGCAGAGGACCCGGGTTCGATCCCCAGCAACCCACATGGCGGCTAAGAACCATCTGTAACTCCAGTTCCAGAAGAACTCCAGTTCCAGGGGAATCTGAGACCCTCTTCTGACCTCCGCGGCATTGCACGACACGGGTGCACAAACCTACATGCAGACAGTACACTCATACACATACAAAAATAAATTAAAAAAAAAAAACTTACCATTCACTGCTGGGTGTGGTGGTGCATGCCTTTAATCCCAACACTTGGGAGGCAGAGCAGGCAGATCTCTGTGAGTTCAAGGCTATCCTGGTCTACACAGTGAGTTCCAGGACAGCTAGGGCTTGCAAGGAGACTCTGTCTCAAAAAGAAAAAAAAAACTTACCATTCACAAAATTGTTTTTGAAAAACTAATATAGTTGCTTTTGGTGTTTCATAGTTACTATGTAAGCAAGATAACAAATATTCTGCATGAATCATTTTTGTGTTGCCAAGGAATGAAGGAAAAATACTAATTTCTTTTCACCATCTGGGACTCTAATTTTTGGCATTTGGGATAGGACTCTTTCACAGATTTGCCTGTTTTACTCCTCTCTTTCTCTACTTTTAAATGTTTTACAGGCAGTAAGTTTATAATATATGCCAGCTATTCTCTTAAGGGATTAGATAGCTTTAATAATGAGATGTGTAACAGTTTTAGGTTAAAAATGGCATGTTTCATTGAATCTCACGTGAAAGGTGGTTAGTTCATGGATTGGTGATGGGTGGGGTTAAACAAGTTTGAACACAAGTTCACATATACGTGAGATCCCAGCCAGGCTACCCTCCTGCCATTCCCTGCCTTCCCTCAGAGGCCTGTGCTAAAGCATAACACTTCTCCCTAAGACATCATTGGACTGAGCAGAGAGGTAGGGAGAAATACACTAGACTCCTATGTAATGGGCTCTCCAGAGAACGGTCAGTGATTGCAGATGCTGTGACCCAGTGTCAGAATGCTTGGAGTCTAGGAACTGACAATCTCCAGAGCTGGTGCAGTGCTCTCCTACAGTTACTCCCACAGACCTTCAGTAATGGCTTTGCTCCAAAGTTGTGTCCACGCTTTCATTTCCATGAACTACAGCTGGGCTTTTCTGTGAATTTGTCCAACATTTTCAGGAATAAAGTATGTCAGGTCCAATGGTCAGACATTCTGAACACCAGTAATAGGCAGCTCAGTTCTGAGGCTCTGTGTGTATATAGAAGGAAAAGGGGAGGGGGGACCATGTGCCACTCATCTGCTAAAGGGGGTGGACCAAGGGGAGGCTTTACATAGGAATCCTGTGTGCTGGGGGACCAGCTGGAGCATCCAAGTTGTCCTTGTCACAGGAAGAGGCTACATGTTGTGGCTGATACACAGGCACAGGTTAGAAGGATGGTGTCCTGAGTGAATGTTAAGTAGCTCTACAGAAGCACTCCTTTGTATGGCACAATGAGATGTCCTGCTCTACATGGCTGTGCCCTGACCATGCCCCGATGCCAGTAGTTAATAACAGATGCAACAGAAATGAAGCACCCCCTCTTGAAGGACCATGCGTAGATCTACCCTACACCCAGGGAGGAAAGGAGGGAAAAGGATTTGTTAAAATCACCTTTCCAGCCGGGCATGGTGGCGCATGCCTTTAATCCTAGCACTCGGGAGGCAGAGGCAGGCGGATCTTTGTGAGTTCAAGGCCAGCCTGGTCTACAGAGTGTTTAATTTTTTTAATTGAAAAATGTTTTATTCTGTTAATGTGTATGAATTACTGTATGAATGTAGTTTGTGCACCCATGGTCATGCATTTCTCCGGAGGTCAGAATAGTGGTTTTTATTCCCCTTTAACTGGAGTTAAAGACGTATCTCAGCTGCCATGTGGGTTGCTGGGGATCGAACTGTTTCCGTCTTCAAGAGAGTCACATCTAACCGCTAGGCCATGCCTCTCCCAGCCCCTTAGTCATTACTTTTAAAATAACCCATAATATATTCCTTCCCCCCCCCCCTTTGGATTTTTTTTTTGTGGGGGGGGGTCTTTTTTTTTTGAGACATGGTCTTACTATGCAGCTCTGGGTGGGCTGGAACTTTTTATGTAGATTAGGCTGGCCTGAACTCACAACTATTCGCCTGCCTTTGCCTCCAGATGCTGGGAATAAAAGGCATTCACCAAACCACCAACCTTCCTTTTTTTCCCTTTGTAAAAGATAGTTTTCTCAGCCGGGCGTGGGGGCACATGATCGTTTTAATCCCAGCAACTCAGGAGGCAGAGGCAGGCAGATTCTCTGGGAGTTCAGGCCAGCCTGGTCTTACATAGCTTTGAGCTCCAGGGCAGCTGGGTACTGAAAGGAGACCCTATCTCAAAAATAGACAAAAAAAAAAAAAAAAAAAAAAAAAAGAAGAAGACGAAAAGGAAAAGAGAGGTTCTCACTGTGTAGCCTAGTTGGACTAGAACTTGCTGTGTTGAGTAGCCTGCCTCAAACTCAGAGGTACACCTCTTTCTGTCTCCCAGTGCTGAGACTAGAGGCAAACCATCAATGTCTGGAGTCACACTATTTTTAAAGATTAAATTTTAGAGATTTAAAAAATTTATATTTTATGTATATGACTGTTTTTCAGCATGCATGTATGTCACCTCATGTCATGTAGTTGTCTGCGGTGCGCTAAGAGGATGTCAATTCCTCCTGAAAAGTATGACATTAGTAGCTGTCATGTGGGGTTGGGAATTGAAGTGTGTGTGTTTGTTGTGTGTGTGTGTGTGTGCACGTATGTGAATATGCCACAGGGTGTGTAGGAAGCCATAGGGCCAGAAGAGGAATTAAGATTCCTTGAGCTTGAGTTATAGGTGGTTGAAAGCCACCTGACATGGTTGCCTGGGTACCAGCTGGCTAACAACCATGCTGTAACTCCAGTTCCAGGGATCTGAACACCCTCTTCGGGCGCTGTGGGTAACTCACCAGGTGGTGAATTTAGATACTGTAGGCAAAGTACTCACAACATAAAATAAATGGCTAAAAAGAATTTTGTTTGATATACAATTTAATGGATCCTGCAAGAATGCCTTCCAAAGAGTTTTACCAATACATTCTCCAATCAACAGTAAATAAAGTAGTTTGCATTTCTTTATCTTGTCAAAGATTATTTCACAATGTTCCAGCAAAACCAATTTACCTTCTTTACACTGAAAAAAGTGAAAAATTTAGAGAAGAAAATTAAATTTGTTTAATATGAGTGGCACTTGATGTCCTCGCACCAAAGTTTAGTGAAATCATTGCTTTCTTAATTAGTGCTATGGTCATTGTCTTTATTTAATTAAATAATTAAAATTAAAATTAAATTAGTGTGTGTGTGTGCGTGTGGTGTGTGCATGTATGTTGGCGTGGGCGGTCATGTGTGTGTGTGTGTGTGGTGCATGCGTGTGTGTGTGTGTGTGTGTGTGTGTGCCGTATGCTCATGTGGAGGTGGTCAAAGTTCAACATATATGAGTCTGTTCTCTCGCCTCCTTCCACCGGTGAGTCACGGAGATTGAATTTAGCGTGGTCAGGTTTGGGGGCAAGAGCCTTTATCCTCCAATCAGCTCACCAGTCCATCCATTTTTTCTGCCTTCCTTTTGTTTTTTTTTGAGAACAAGTTTCTCCCTGTACCCCAGCTGGCTTGAACGCTTTCTATGAACCAACTGGCCTTTAACGTTATAGATATCTAGCCTGCCTTTGCCTCCTAGTTGCTGGGATTAAAGGTGCATGCCACACGCCTGCTCTCCAGTCCCAAGTAATATTTCTTGGTAATTCGCTAGGGATTACTATAAAATTTCCCAGTTTTAATTTTCAGATCCTTCTTTTCTGATAATTCGAGATCTCCTCTCCTCGCTCTTCTCTCGTTTCGGTTCTCTTTCTCTCTAATCAGTTCTCAATTACCACTTTCATTTTCCATTGTTAGAGAGGCCATCGAGATTCTGTGATAATACAGGCACGTTTTCATTGCTCTGGAACATGGTCATTCTCAACCCATGATGCTTTGCTCCTCATGGAGCTTTTGGCAGTGTCTGGAGACATTTTTGATTGTTGCAAATGGGAGAGAGGTGTTCCTGGTATTTCGTGATCACAGGCCAGGATGCTTCCAAACGTCTTTCACCACACTAATAGCAAGGAGTTATCCAGTCCAAAATCAGTCAGTAGTGTTAAACATAAAGATACTACCTTGCCTCAGTAGAATACACTCTAAAATGGACATTTGTTCAGTCTTAGGAGCTTCATTTCCTTTACTACCTCACTTCACTCTGTTTATCGATTTCTTTTCAGATCATTGACGTGTGCCTTTCATTTTAAAGAGCATTCTCTTTGGTAGACAAGATGAGAGCAAAGTTAAAACATTGATATTTTTCTTCTTCTTGGCCTTGGGATTCTTCTGTCCTCAGACTCAGCCTAGATGTTTTTGTGCTGGGTGTTTTTTTACAAGTCCCCTCTCATTCTGGATTAGCTCACGCCTGGTAGCCAACGTGTGCATGCACTGATTGCGTCATTTTGAACGTCTTTACAAACTGTCAGCTCTTTAGCAAGCACCTTGTACACCACACTGAGTTGTTCATTCGTGGGCTCCCGAATTTCTTCCTTACTTGTGACTGTAGCACTGGGTTCTGTTTTTTGACCTTTTACTTTAAAGTTGGTGGTTCCGAGATTCTTACATTTCTGTGAAGGGCTAAGCCCAAGATACTTGTTTTGCTCTGTCTTTTCATTCTTGGCAGTAACAGACTCTAAGGTGATACGTTCAATTTCCCTCAAGGTTCTTGTCACTTCCACTTCAATAGTGCATTCCTCTTTGTTGTTGGGAATTAAGTTCAGGGTGGCATGAGGAGGAGTCCAATTCTTTCTTTGCTCTTTTGTCCTGTGATAAAATTGCGGACGAGAGGCAGAAGATGAGTGGCAAAAGGAAAGATTGACAAACTCAGATGTTAATTGTTATATTTATATTTTAATTGTACAGAATTCCTGGGTGCTTAGATATTTGCCAGATTTCTTTTTTATTTATTTAAAATTTTATTTATAGTATAGCCAGGTGTGGTGGTGCACATCTTTAATCCCAGGCAGAGGCAGGCGTATCGCTGTGTAGGGTTCAAGGCAAGCCTTGTCTACATAGCAGTTCCAGGCCAGCGGGGGCTACAGAAGACCCTGTCTCAAAAGACCAATGTTTTTTTTTTATTATTTTTTTTTTTTTTTTTTTTTTTGTGTTTGTTTGTGTGTGGTGTGTGGTTGTGTGGTGTGTGTGCTGTGATGTGTGTGATGTACAGTAGCATTGGAGGTCAAAGAACAGTTTATGGGAGCTGGCTGTCTTTCCCCCCATGTGGATTCTGGTGACTGAATGAACTCAGGTCATCAGGCCTTGGAAAACAAGTGCTTTGTTAGGCCACCTCTCCAGCCCATCTATTTATTTTTGGAAGATGTACTTACTCCCAGTATTTGTATTAAATGTGATATGTGTGTCCCCTTTGGGCTGCAGCACTCTCAGCTGTGGTAAAACAGAGCTTCCCTCTCATATCTTCCAGTGGAGGGTTAGCATCTCATTTGGTTTCCTGGGCCATGTAAATGAAATTAGCCTGTCTGTTTGTCTATCTGTATATCTATCCATCTGTATATTTGGTGTATATCTATGTGTATATCTATATCTGTATACCTATCGTATATGTCTATGTATATATCTATGTGTAGAGCTGTCCTATCTCTAGTTATACTATCTATGTGCATATATGCTATCTACCTCATTCATCCTATCTGTATATGCCTCTGTAGAGCTTATATGTGTATATCTATCTATGTATATGTATATCTTTGTATATCTGTATAGCGATAATCTATGCTATTCTATCTGCATACATATGTATATATCTGTATATCTATGTATATCGTCTATGAGGTATATCTTCGCTTCTATCTATCGTAGTATCTATAGATCTATCTATCCATCCTTCTGTATATGCATCTGTAGATCTATGTGTAATCTATCTATCTATGTGTCCTGTGTATCTATTGTATATCTGTATAGAAAAAGCTATATCATCTATTCTATCTATCAAGGCTATCTAGTCTAGCCTGTATATCTATGTGTATATCTGTATATCTATCATAGGTCTGTCTGTCTGTCTGTCTATTCCTTACACTGGAACATTATTTTTTTTCTTCTTATTCCTGTTATTTAATCCTTTGATTGGAGGTGCATTTAATTCTAGAAATCCTAGATAATTTGACCAATAGCTTATGAATCTGAACAATTCAAATTTAGTTTTCTAAAAGGAATGTATAAACCCAAATATTCAGGGTATCTTCCTGCCCGTGTCTTTCTTATATCTGTCTGTTAGTGTGGCTTTCCTATTCCAGGACGCAATATATGACCCACATAGCAGGTTTAAGTCCAACCTGGGATAGATAGTGAATTCAAGGGCAGTCCATCTGTATTGCATTTCTGGGAATTCAAATGCTCTGACCAAAGGTTGTTGGATATTATTGCTAAGAAGTGGCCTGGAAACATACCCTCTGGTTTTCTAAAGAGCAGTTCCTGTGCAGTACGGAGTGTGAGCCAACCTTGGCTCTCTGTGTCAACTCCAAGGCTCTGACAGGACATGAGGGTCCACAGATGGCATGTGAGAATTCAGCTTCCTTGACTGCTGTACATTTAGGTACTACAGAGTTCCGTTCTCCACTTCCTGTCCAACAGGTGCCATCATGAAATCAGTAAGTAGTGTAGCCATATCAAGCAGATAAAATACAGTGAATAGAATTCTAAGCAAATAATAAATATTGTTAGTTTTGGTGAGAGTATGTCTCAAATACTACACAGGACATAACATGCCAGAAAATTATTCCCTGTTTATCTTAAAGTTAACTAGGCAGTTTGAGTTTTACCTGTGAGCAATATTGTAAGAGAAAATGCTCCCCAGTGTTCATTGTTTTATGTCTCAGACCTTGGTGTAGAAGGGTCTGTGCCAGTTTCTCAACGATTGTCCCTTCAGCCTTGGGGCTGGTCAACCCTGAGAAGACCTGAGGAAATTTGTAAAGGGCCTGGAAAGCTTCAGAAAAAGAATGAAGACCAAGCTGATTTCCTTTTACAATAAACTTGACATTAGAGATGTTATTTATTGTAGTTATTTAGATGAAAGAGAGAGAGAGAGAGATAGAGAGAGAGAGGAGAGAGAAGAAGAGAGAGAGAGGCTTGGCCTGTCCGAGGCGGGTGGGCAGCCACGTTTGACATCGCAGTGTCCCTTCTCAGATGCTTCCTCCTCAGCTTCTTTTTGAGACAGGGTCTCTCACTGAACCTGGCTTTGCATTTCAGCTCAGCTGGCTGGCCAGTGGCCATGGCAATTCTCCTTGTCTCTGTCACCCTCACGAGGGTTACAGATGTGTGTGGCCACGTCCTGGATTTTAGAGTGGTGCTGGGGATATGAGCTCAAGTTCTCCATAGCAAGTACTGTCACCCACTGAGCCAGCTCCCCAAGCCTAGGAAGATGAAAAACATTGGTTATTATTGTGTGATGATATATTTGTGGGGGAGTGCATGCCACAGCACCTGTGGAGATGTCAGAGGACAACTTTGTGGAATCAGTTCCTCCTTCATCTGAGGGTTCTGGGGATTGAACTCAGGTCTCTAGGACTGTGCAGCAAGCCCTTCTCTATCCCCTTAGCTATCCCCCAGTCCAAGAACATTTATTTATTATTATT
Organism: Rhizomys pruinosus; assembly: GCA_009823505.1. Lineage (NCBI taxonomy): Eukaryota > Metazoa > Chordata > Mammalia > Rodentia > Spalacidae > Rhizomys > Rhizomys pruinosus. The sequence goes on from VZQC01004208.1 coordinate 4,084,501, forward strand.
TTAATTTATTAAAAAATAAAATTATATTTATTTTGTGTTTATGTGTGTATGTGTGTGGGCACCTGTGTGGTGGGACACTTGTGGGAGGTCAGAGAGCATCTTCCGGGATTGCTTTTCTCTTTCCTTGTGGGTCCTTAGGGTTGAACTCAGGTGGTCAGGCTTGGAAACAAATACTTTTATCTCATGAGACCTCTTGCCAGACTGGGAATTTATTTATTTATTTATTTTTGGTCATTTTGAGACAGGGTCTCGGCTGTAGGCCGCCCCAGCTTGGCCTGGAACTACTATGTACCCAGGCCTGGCCTTGAAGTCATAGAGATCCGCCGGCCTCTGCATCCTAAGGGCTGGGATAAAGGTGTGCATCACATTCTCCTGGCACAAAAGGTTTTTTTTCCTTTGGTTTGTTTTTTTTGGTTTTTCATGACATGGGTCTCCCTGATTAGCCCCAGCTGCTGAACTCACTATGTGACCAGGCATGGCCCGTAACTACACAAGATCCGCCTGCCTCTGCCTTCCCTATGAGCTGCTAGGATAATGGCATGCGCCACCATGCTGGACGAGAATTTTTTTTTTTTTTTTTTTTTTTAATATTTATTTTTTTTAATTGATGCTTTGTGTCATTTCATACATTTTTTTCCAATTCAGTTCAGGCTTATATCCCTTTCCCTTCCCCCCCCACCCCCCCACCCATCCCAGATCATACATTCTGCCCATAACTGTCTGCATCTTTCTGTAGTTTTTTTTTTTTGTTTTTCATTTTTTTAGCATAATAAGTGATAATTGATGAGTACAAGCAATCCTTCATGTCAAAACCTATGCTGCAGCGTTGTGCCCAACCCCCACAGCCTACAGCTCCCCCATCCATTGGGGGGACAGTTGTATTGTTTCAATCACTAGTTGGATCAAATGGTGATCAGTGTCCAGTACTACATTGTCTGTAGTTTCATCCACATTCACCCCATGCAGCCTTACATTTCTACCGCGCCCCCTCTTCTGCAATTGTTCCCTAAGGCTTAGAAAGGGGCACAGGTGCGATGAGAAGTACAAAACAGTCACTTCTCTCTGGAGCTGTGTCTACTGGGATCTCTGGTCAGTTGCTGGCTGTTTCCCTTTCATGGGCTGGACAGTTTAATTGTATGCAGACTCCCTCCCATCCCACCCCCCTTCCTTCCCCCCTCACCCAACTTCATGTTTTCTATTATTAGTCGGATTTTTTTTTTTTTTTTTTGTCTTTTTGAGACAGGGTCTCGCGGTAGCCCCAGCTGTCCTGAAACTTACTTTGTAGAACAGGAGGCGTTGAACGCACAACACCCCTGCCTCTGCCTCCCAAGTGCTAGGATTAAGGCGTGTGCGCCACCACGCCCGGAGTAGGATTATTTTTAAATTGCTGTGAGTCCAACTTTTATCCCCAAATGCTCTTCTGTGTGCATCCATGCCCTTGGAGCATGGTCAATCTACCAGGTGTCACATCCTTAAGGAAAACAGACTCTCCCTCCACTAGCGTTCTCAGCTGCCCAGTAGTTCCTCAGCTAGGGTCAGGATATTTCTTTGGCCTGTCTCCACACTCCATTCTGAAGTTTGTCTGGCCTTGACTTAGGTGGGGGTCTGTGCACACTGCACATTGCCGGGTGAGTTCGATATACACGCTGCCCTGCGGCATGGAAAACACTATACAACCTTTAAAGTAGGGCCACACACAGACACAGACCGCGCACACACACACACTACAAATATGACCTCCTAAAGCATATTGTTTCATAATTTTACAATTCTGGGGCGTGGAGAGATGGTCAGTGGTTAAGGAGCCTGGTGATCTTGCCAGAGGGGGACCTGGATTCGATCCCAGACCCACATGGTGGGGCTAGCAACCATCGCTAACTCCAGTTCCGGGAATCCGATGCACCTTCTGACCTCCATGGGTAATTACACAGGATGTCTTTTTTCTTTTTCTGTGCTGTGTGGCCCTCGGAAGACCGTATTTCATTTCCCCAGAACCTTCTGTTGTGCAGTTTTTTTGAATGCTTTAAATGTTAAGGTCAGGGTTGGTTTTAATTTAGTATTATTTTTAAATTTTATTCAGTTTTGTATGTGTAGGAATGTACTGCTGCTGCATGTAGGTTTGTGCACCTGCGTCGCGCAAAATGTCCTTAGAGGTCAAAGAGGGTGTTCGGATTCCCCCCTGGAACTGGAATTAAAGCGGCTTCTCGGCCACCCGGATAAGGGACTGGGGATCGAACCCTGGGCCTCTGTAAGAGCGGGGGGTGCCCTTAACCCCTAGGCCATCCCTCCAACCCCTCTTTTTTTTTTTTTTTTTTGAAGAACAAANCTACAGAGTGAGTTCAGGAGACTGGGGCTTCAGGGGAGACCCATGTTTTGAAAAGCAAAAAAAAAAAAAAAAAGAAAGAAAAAAAAAATCACCCTTCCAACAGGCAGGCAGTACAGGGCAGGTGATAGCATCCAGCTAGTTGACAAAGCAATGTCCAGGCCCGTATGTGCTTGATGGTGGAACCCCGGGTTTCAGAAAACAAGAACAAAAAAAATCCAATTTTAATTTAGTGTTCCAACAAATAAGGCTAAAGATCAAGGGTTTAGCCAGCAACTTCATGTGTAACTTAAACAAAGTGGTTTGTTATGCCATACAATGAAAAGGAATTTCCTGTGCATCAAAGAATCTTCATAAGACAACATTTAGAAGCTTTCTTCATAGACGTGTCTACTTGAAGAAGTGTGTTTAGATCAGTTCTACTCCCATGGGCAGGACTGTTTGAGAAGACTGGCTCCTGCCATTTCTCGTACACAAGTAGTGCTACCAACAGGAGCAGAAATAAGCAAGCCTTAGCTCTTCAAGAGCCTTTTAAGTTAGCTACAAGTGTAACTGAATTAACAGCACAAGGAGCAGACTCATTACTCATGGTTCATCATGACTCAGGAAAACTACCCTCTGAATGCCAGAAACTGCTGCATAAGATTCCTAGACTCAGACATTTTAGGCAGATCATGACAGTACAGACCACAAAATGTTTCTTCAGACATGGCCAATCCTGTGTGATTATGGAGAGGCATCTTTCATGTAACTACACACATCTCTAAGGAGGCTCCTTGAAAAAAATAATCTCGAAGGTCATGTGCTGACTTGCCACAGGGAACTGGGCTCAACTCTGACTCTGGAATCTCCACAACTGGTGAGATAGTAGATGTTGGACCAACTCCTCTACACCTTCTCTGTTCTACCGCCATCAGATGCAGACAAATGTAGAGGTCCATCCTCAGCCCCCTGCTGACATGGGCGGTAGATAAGACCAGTTTTCCCAGTTATGTTGGAAAGTGTTAGGAAGCAGCCATGCCGACCCTGTCGGATTCACTTTTCATCCTTTGGGAAGATGCTAAGGATATGACTTAGATCTGCCAGACCAGATCACTAGTACAGCTTTAGTTCAGGGTTGAGTAGGCTTGGATTACTTTCTTCTTTGAAATTCACTAATCTTGAAAACAATTCTCCATTCCTAGTCTTATTGTGTTGTACCTGTTTTATTTGTAATGAATAGCTAAGAACTTTGGTACCTTTGGTTTCGAATGTCATGTTATATTCTTTAATACATGTGCAGTGGTTTCCACATACGTAGTGCCTTTAATGTTGCTTCTTCCCTTGAAATGTGTCCTTTCGCATTTCCTGACCAACAAGAAGATGTATTTTATTTCTGGTTTGTTGTTCATTTTGTTGTTTTGTATTGGTACAATTCAGTCCCATGGCCTTGGTACACCTGCACATTATGCTCTTAACCACAGGCTGTCTTCTCAGTCCTCTTCTACTTTTAGTTTGAGACGGTTTTACTGAGTTGCTTAGGCTGTCTCCCCTTGTACTACACTCTGTAGGACCCATGGACAGTTTGGACCCCCAGATCAGTCTTCTGAGTGGAATTGCAGATATGTGCCATGGCTCAGAAGGACACATGGAGTCACCTGAGGCGCTGCCTTCAGTTTGTCCTTTCTTAGGCTATGTTGAGCATCTCTGAATCCCCACACTGTGCTAGCCAGCACATACTATACTCTGAGAAATGGTTAATTACCTGTTTCAGGAACTCTACAAGCTTCATCCTGATGACAGCTCTCTTCTTTCCCCTCCAGCCTGAAAAGGCAGAAACAGGTGAATGAATAAGCAGTCCCAGAGCTGCGCTGAGTCAGATGTTTACAGCCATTTTGTTTCAGAGAGAGAATTCCTTTAACATAATCTGAACTTTAAACTAGAATGCCCATTCTTTTGTACAACTTCCCATTCTACTCAAGAAACTTCTTAAAGTTCTCAGAATTGTGAGGCCTTTACAGAGGGCAGCAGTGTGCTGAGCTTGGCTCCTCTACACTGGCTTTGTCTTCTTTGACATTTACATCCTGTATGTGATCAGAAATTTGTAACTCAGATGAACAGTGTTCACGATAATGAGCCGATCTTAATACAGTACTGATTGAACACCTTTCTGGAAGAAGGTTACTGTGCTTTACATACATTCTCAAAATTATCTTTAGAATGTACCTGCAGTAGGTGATCAGCCACTCAGAGTCCGACAATCTAGATTTCTGTGAAGTAGATTTTACCTGCTCTGAGCTCCATAAGGACACAAAGTTCAAGTCTGTAATGGCAGTAGCTGCTTTGCTAGTAGCACTGTTATGTCTACATGGTCCTAAGTCAGAACTCTGCAGCTGCAAGAAGAAGGAAGTTTTACTGTACGCTAGCCAAAAAGCTAGTGATGAAGTCTTACTGTATACTAGTCAGAAAGCTAGTGATGAAGTATTATTGTATACTAGTCATATACTAATTGTAAAGCTAGTGATGAAGTCTTATTGTATACTAGCCATATACTAATTATAAATCTAGTGATTAAGTCTTACTGTATACTAGTCATATACTAATTGTAAATCTAGTGATGAAGTCTTACTGTATACTAGTCAGAAAGCTAGTGATGAAGTATTATGTGAGTTTAGAGGAAGAAGATAACACTTTCACCTAAGGGGTGACAGCTTCAAATGACTTGTTTGTCTGACTCCTTCAGTGAATGAAGCCTGCAGTTCTTAATTGAAGGCCCATATGTCCAAGATCCACGTTAGACATTTTGTAGAGAAGCATTGTGGTTTAAGGGAGTCATCACTAGATTAAGAACAGGGAGATTAGACTTCTCATCCCAGCTGTCATTAACCAGCTGTGCGTCCTTAGTGAAGTCGCTTATTCCCCTCAGACCTGCAACTGAGAGCACCTATGTATGATCTCCAGCGCCCTTTACAGCTTTAGAGTAGTCTGCTGCGCTCTTGTGCCTCCCAGATTCCTCTGCGCTCTTCTATACATGTCACAGATTAAACCAAGTGCTCTTAGCTCTTGTACCTGGTGCTCACAGCACCTGTTCCTTTTCTGGTGTTTGTCATTCCCTTTGAAAAAGGTTTCTGTCAGCCATTATGATGGACAAAAGGTTTCCCGAGGGCAAGAGCCAAATTCATTTCATCCTCATTTCCCATAGGTTACAGGGATACACTTGTATCTTTAGCCTGCGAATGTCATCTGACTCTTTGCAGTGTATTAACCCACACATCCTTCTTATGTTGAAAGGAAAAAATGCTGTCTCCCACTCTGTTCCCATCTACCAAACTTTCTATATTCATCCCTTTGTAAGCATTGTCAACACAGAAGGCTTTCTACTTCACATCTGCGTTGTCCTCCCCCTTCTCTCTCTACACTTCCTTAGATAGAATCTGGCTGTTAGCCCACTACTCCAAGAAAACTGCTTTTGACAGAATACCAAGAATTTTTTCTTGCAGGGTCTGGCGCATCATGCTATAGTCTGAGCACCCAGGAGCGGCAGAAGAGGTGGATCTCTATGAGATGGAGGCACCTGGTCTACATAGTGAGTGGCCAGCCAGCTGGGGCTACAAAAAAAAAAAAAAAAAAAAAAAAAAAAAAAAAAAATTAATGAATAAATAAATAATTAGAATTTTGTTGCCAAATTGAGAAGGATGCTTTGGCATTTGTAGCCTCCAGCATCATCTGCTCTCGCTACTTCCTTATTCTTCAGACTCCCCTCCATGGCTCCCTGCCCGTCATCATGCCCTGCACTTCTGACAGCCCTCTCTCTTCTGTCCTCTTCGATACTGCCTTCCTGATATTCTCACTGGTTCTGTCTTAGCTCTCTCTTTTGATGCCTGTGCTTCTGCATCCACCTCCCCACTGGTCTCTCGCTCCTCTCTCAGCTGGAGGGCGTATGTCCAGCTTCTTGCTGTCTGGCAGTCATGTCACACTTGCATATGCAGGCTGCTCCTCACTGCTTCCTCCTAAACTATTTTCTCTTGTTTTCCTTGTTTGACCAGTGGCTCTACGATCCACCTGGTTTTCCAGGCCTGAAGTCCTCCTTCCCCTTTATCCCCCAGCTAGTCAGCACTGATTGGTGTACCTTCCTAGTGTCCCTAGGGCTGTTCACTGACTGTCTTCCTGCTCTGGTCCTTTTCTTTTCAATCCATCCTCCATGCTGTCACCAAAAAACTGATGTTTTTCTAAATGAAAAAAAAACTCTATCATATTCCTTTTGCTTTTTAAAGGCTTCTCTCCTGACCATGAACCTGACAAGCCATCAGTCTGTCAGCTTGCAAGACCCTCTTAAATGTGGGTGCTGACCAGCCCTCACAGCCTATTGTTGCCTGCCTCAGTGGCTAATGCCTTTGAAAGGGTGTAGAGGATACAGACTGCTCAGTCTTATTACTGTGTCATTACTGGGACATTTGTCAGTTCCGCAACCCACCCTCCTCCTTGGCCAACAAGTCCAAGGCTGGAACTAGATTCCATGCTTCCTTAGAAATCTTTCCCTTCTTTGCCAGGCAGAATAAAGTGCCTTAGCCCCTTGACCACTGGAAACTTTGTGTTGTCTCTTTTTCAGTCCTTGGCACTCTCTCAGCTGGCTGTTTTAACAGCCATCCAGAGCCAGAGGGAAGGAGCTTCCTCACCTTAGCCTAGGGCCTGTACTAGCTGTTTCTTCCACACTTTTTAAATGGGTTGACAAATGGATCACTGGGATAGCTTACTCTGACTCTGTTGATCTTTCTTAAACACTTTTGTTTTGTATATTCTCTCCATATTCCTCTGCCTGAATCAGGGGTTTTCACAAGTTGATTCCATGCGCTTTTGAAGGTATATACTCCACTTTCATCCTGAAAAGAGTGGTCTGTTTAGGACCCCTAGCATTATATTCTCATGCTGTAACCAAGTGAATTACCTGAATGAATGGAGTGGGCATACTAGTAGACCTGCATCTCAGGGCTACTTGTTTCACAGGATAAGAGCATCTTGCTCCTGGGTGAGAACGCATCTCTGAACTGCTTTGCTTTATCCCCTGCCGGCCTTTCTCTTTCTTCCTCTTGTGCACTCAAAAGCCCACAGGCCAGGCATTTGGCGCACAGGACTCCCTGGTAATAATCCCATCATATAAGTGCCCGTACTAAAGCACCCATTTTCCCTTTCATTTAAATTAGATAAAACTGAGTTGTGACTCACAAGTGATGGAAGGGCACTGGGGAAATTAAAGCCTCATAGAGAGGACTCATTATAGGAAAAGCATTTGCACAGCAAGTGATTCCATCCACCGTGTGGTTTCCGTGTTCCTTGGGGTATGATGACATATGAAGCAAGAGGACCTTTGGAAATAGTTTGAGGAATTTGTTTTAATTAGATATCCTGGTAGCATTCTGTGCTTGAGCAAACTGGACATGCACAATGGTATGATCATCATTGCCCAGAGAGCCATGGAGCGTCCAGATCTTCCTTGATTCAGATTCTCAGCCCCTTGTGTTTCAGGTTTTCCTCTATTCCTGCATTTGTACTAACTGGCCGTTAAGGCTCATGTCTCCCTCCTAGCCTCCATTCCTTCTATCTTCCTTCCATTCTTCCAATGGCTCTGAGTTCCTATTCTGTACTTAGTTTAACATTTAATAAAAATCACATTATGACTCGCGCCACTGCCAGACCCCCTTCCAATCACTACTTATATGAGACTGAGAGAGAAAAAATCCGGAAAGCAAAAACCTAGATAGCTAGAAGAAAAAAAAAAAGATATATTACGCCATACTACTAAACTGTTTCAAACACCGCTTGGGCTCTGCTCAGGTATCAAGTACTTTACCCGTGTGTTCTGATTTCATGCTCACAACCCTCCTTTGTACATGTTATCTCTATCTCACAGATGAGGAGACTAAAGCTTAGAAAAGTTAAGGTGCCCAAGATCTGTTGCTCCAGGCATGTTGGCATGCACCTTTAATCAAGCCTCTGGAGGCAGATGCCATGCAGAACTCTGTGAGATTGAAGCCAGCTGGTCTACATAGAGAGTTCCATGTGGGCTGGGACTAGGGAGACCTGTCAAAAAGAAAGAAAGAAAAAAGCTGTCCAAGATCTGTAATGGAATTTCTGAGCTAGAATATCTTTAACATGTAGCGGTGGACATTATATTGGGTTTCATGCTCAAGTCCAGCTCCAAAGCTCAAGATTTGAAATGATGTTTCAGCACTCCCTGACTTAAAAAGGTTTATTTTTTAAATTAAACCTCAGGTACAAAACAAGGTAATTTTGTGCTGGAGGAAGCCTTATTATTGCTATGTGTCCTTTTAATTATAGCAGTACTTGACTTAAATCATATCATATTTCTGAGACTGGTTTTACAGTTGTTCAATCTGCCTTTACTTTCTCACTTTTGTATTTTTAGATGCATCATCCCATTCAGATGAAACCTGCAGATAGTGAAAAGTCCAACGGTAAGTGGTAACCAACTTTCTCCTTTAATAATGTCTGCTACCTTAGGTTAAACCAGGTGGTGGGAAAGAAGACCCCTAGCTGCTGTTTCCCTTGGGAAGGTGGAAATGCTTGCTCTGAGAACCTCCACTTTGGGTCAGCACATCTGGAAGGCTTGCACTCTGCTGCAAAAGATCTATGCGACAGTACCAAGGACGTGGTTTTCCGTTCCTGCATAAGCTTGCCTTTGTGTGGTCGGTCTGTGGCATTTGGCTACTATTGTTCTGTTCTAGTGCAACATGGGGACACCTGATGGGGCAAAGGACATGGCTAGAAAATGTGTTGCTCATTAAAAAACAGGCTACCTTTGTTTGCCTTCCCAGTTGTTCCTGTTTGACTTATTGCATTCTTCTCTAAATTGTACCCCTTACATTATTTTGCATTCTTAAATTCATTATAATTCACGTCCTGCTTATTACCATGAGTTACACTTGCTTCAAAACATATGCATTGCTGAAATCTATAATACTGGCAATTGTCCTCTTCTACAGGCACTAGAGAGTTATTAGCCTCACATTCTCGCAAGTTTTACTCCCTTCATAACCCTTCTGTCTCCCTGTTTAGTTCTTCTAATTTATGTAATGTATGTTAAAAGGATCATCTGCCTTCTTAGACCACAGAGCTCCTCTGTCCCACAAGACTGACATAATCAGCACTGCCTCCTTCCAGCAGGCATTTTGCACCTCATTAATTAGTAATCAGGGCAGAAGCCATGCACTTAGAGATCTACATATCGCAAATGTAAATTATGATTGGGCTCTAAATCTCTCCACAAGGTATTTTTTGCTAATTGTAGTGCATTCCATTTTCTGGCTTCTTCATAGACTGGAAAGTTTTGAAGAAAACTTCAAGTTGTCACAGGGGCCTCTAGCCTGGTGTGTCAGAGCTGTCCTCTCTCAGGAGCAGATTCTGAGGCTTTGCCTGCTGTCTTCTCAACCCTGTTCTTCGTGCAGATTCCCCTTCCCTCTACCGCTCTATCACAAATACAGCCTTTACCACCAGGAGCTCTAACATCTGCCACTGCTTTGTTGTGAGACCATCATTAGTTTGCTTCATTCCTTCATTCATTGATGACTCATTGCTCACATTCTGTGTGCTGGGCATGTTGCCTATGGAGTGGTATTGTAGCAATAAATTTGTAAAGAAAGAAGACTGCAAAAGTCTATGTGTCTGACATGGAATGTTATTCTTTTTTTTAATTTTATGTTTTTATTGATGCTTTGTGATTTCGATCATTTTTTTTTCCAATTCAGTTCAGGGCTTATATTCCCTTCCCTTCCCCCCCCACCCCCCCTACCCATCCCCAGATCATAGCATTCTGCCATAATTATTCCTGCATCTTTCTGCTGTTTTTTTTTTTTGTTTTTCATTTTTTTAACTAATAAGTGATAATTTCCTGAGTACAACAATCCTTCATGTCAAAACCTATCTGAGCATGTTGTGCCCAACCCACACTACAGGCTCCCCCCATCGCAGTGGGGGGACGTTGTTTGTTCAATCCTAGTTGATCAAAGTGCAGTGCCAGTCTACATTGTTGTAGTTTTCAACCATTCACCCCAATCGCAGCCTTACATTTAACCGCGCCCCCTCTTCTGCAGATTGTTCCTAAGGCTTAGAAAGGGGCACAGGTGGATGAGAGGTACAAAATCAGTCCACTCTCTCTGGAGCTGTGTCTACTGGTCTCTGTCAGTCTGGCTGTTCCTTTCATGGGCTGTCAGGTTGTCCAGGCATAACCTTCAACCTACTAATGAAGCGCACATGAAATTAGATATATAGTTATTGAAACAGTTATAATATATAGCCTTTCGATACTACTATGAAGCACTCTGCAATTAGATATCTAGGTTTTTAAACAGTACTAATTTGTTATGGTAGGTTTACTTTGGTATAGGACACAGCTGTTTGGATGGTATGTAATCCATGAATTACATTTCTTCTGTTAAGTTATGACAGGGTTGTAATTGTGGTTTATCACATCTCCTAACCATTAGAGGATGTAAGCTTGTGGCGCATCAGCCGTGTTTTATTCCTCCAAGCGCGAGCAAACAATATAATAGCCAATTACCGATTTGGGATATACAGGACATATGGCTTTTTTTTTGCCAATGCTGCACTAGTATTTCCAGGCAGAGATGAGGTTAGGCTGGGTGGGACAGAGGGATGTGTCTTGCTTGACTCAAGGGGGCCACTATTTTGCTTTATTGTTTAGTGGCCTTTGGTAACACCTCTCTGGGCATTCCAGAGACCATCTGATTGCCTTGCAAGTGCGGCTCCATTACATCTTTCCCTTTTATATCAGGTTTTTTCAACAGCAGGGCCTTTTATTTCGGGCCTCTCTTCTGCAGATATCCCGTTTTGGAGGCAAGGAGGCCTTTACCTTTTGTGGGGGCTTGGATCCCCTGGCCAACATCCCTTGGTAGAATGATCCATTTCTGATGTCAGAGCTTCCCGTATTAATAGATTTTGCTTAAGTGCACAGCATAAAAAGACTTTACTATTATATTATGTTCTGAATAGAGAATACTCCTTTTCGCAGTTTCTATGCCCATTAGTCAATTAAAGATGTCAGTTTTACTGATTTTACAAAGAGAATACCTCTATCACAGCTGGCTCCAATCTACAAATGGAGAACGACCTCATCAACACATCATTTTTCCGTATTCTATGGGGGGGGGTTAGGAAAGTCTCTTGTATTATAACCTTGCAGCACCTAGAAGATAGTGCTGCTTCGTTAGGATTCATTAAAAATCTTTGTTACTAGTAGGATCCAGATGGGGGCCTGATGTCTGCAGCAACCTGAGGCATTTCTTCCCTTCAATGCCCAGAGAAGTCAATCCTTCTTGCTGGCACTTCTGGTACATCCTACTCACTTCAAAGCCGCATTTTCTTTCTCAGCCATTAAAATTGGTGATACTCGGCCTGTGGAACATACAAATCCTTTCCCATAGTTAGTTTTTAAGATTGGATTGCAAGGGTTTTTTGACAAAAAGTTTTCGTATCTATTATCTCCCCTTTTTTTATTTAGGTTTTTTATTTTGACCCATGAGTCTCAAAAAAGTCATTTGTATTATCTATACCATAGGGTGGAATTCAGGCACAGATTTCATCAAGTTCACCCATGCTGTTTTGTGTTACTGTATGTGATTAACTTGGGAAACAAACTTCTTATGGACTTAAGTAATCGTTGTCACTTACATGGAACTTTATACCTGCTCATTCATAAAAAAGGAATAATAGGATCTACATCGTATAGTTGGGGTTGTTTCTTGCAGTCTCAAATAAGATGTTTGTCACAGTCTTTGTAAATGATGGAGTACTCCTGGCTTTATAGCATTCTTCGCTGTGCATTTCTGCCTATACAGACAGTGGTTTCTGCCCCAGAAGTTCCCTTATCGTCTGTTCTCCTTGGTGGGAAACAGAGGAGGTAGATCTTGTATTTCTGGGACAAATCCTACCAATGTGGATCTTCTCCGAGTTTCTAGGTAGTCACCAAGAGATTTTCCCTTTCTTTTGGCCCCATAATTTTCTAAACTGTGTCAGGACAAGGGCCATGAAATCAAAGTCCAGGGCAAAAAGTTTATTTCTGGAGCTTAATTGTTCAGTTCTGAGGTAGTTTTTAAAATGTGGAATTAGATTAAAAAACTGTATTTCACTACATAGATCTAAATTACCCAAATCTTGCAACACACCTGTTTTCTTCCTTGTGTTTTCTACTATACATGTGTAAGCTGCCAGAACTTCAAAATTTCTGCTGCTTGTGCTGTCCAGTGTCAGCTCTGGATACTGACGTTAAAGTCTGATATGAGTCTAAAAACCACAGAAGGTAGGAGCTGGAGAAATGCTCAGCAGTTGAGAGCCGCCCTGCCTCTTGCAGAGGACCCGGGGGTTCAATTGCCCAGCACCCATTATGACAGCTAAAGAATTTCTTTAATTTCCGTTCCCGGGGAATCCAACACCCTCTTCTACCTCCGCATAATTGCATGACACGGGGATGCACCCCCTACACTCATACACATAAAAATATCAAATTTTTTAAACAATTAAAAACAAACACAGAAATGCTAAAAACGTCTTGTATTGGAGTCCCCAATTTTACATGATCTCAAAAGCCCAGGAGAATCTGGGCATTATTACTAGGATTAAAAAAAGCATCTAAAAATGCCAGTTTTTAGGAAGCAGCATAGAGTTCAGCAGGTAAGAATTATTTTAAGAAGTCTGGATTTGACTACTGACTGCACTTGCTAGTGTTGCCCCAGGCAGGTTACACACCCTCACTCAGCCTCAACACCCTGGTGATATAACTTCAACACCTTGGTGGGCTACCATTTGTGCCTGCCTTCAAGGTTGAGGATTATATAAATTGCATCTAAATGTAGATTTCTGACTAATACATTGTCTTGCATAGGAAATACCCAGTTTGTTAGGCTATGCTAAATTAGCACCAGAGTTCCTCAAACTGGAGGAGGAGGTTTGGTGCATTCTACAGCACAGAGGCTGGCATACCCAGGCTTATGGTGTTCCTAAAGTATAGGTCTCCACATAAACTAAAAATCTCCAAACCCTCTTGAGGAGCCACTTCCTTTTTGGCCTTCATTTTCTGAATTTCTGTTAAGAAAAGTCATAACGTTTGAATAGACTCAGAGCTGTATTTCAAGAACTCTTTTATGGGAACTCAAATGGAGCCTTGCCTCACATAGATATGAACAGGTTCCCTTTGGAAAGACTTAGTAATCAGAAGAAACATATACGTTTCTAAGTCAAATGATAAGTGCTCTAGGCCCTTATGATCCACGTGGCATTTTTGACAGGTAAGCACAGTTTTTTTTTTTTTTGTAAGACCAGCTTTACAATATTTATTAAGACCGAATAAATACACATAGTCTTAACCCAGAAATTCTTCTAAACCAAATACCACAGACTGGGTGGCTCAAACAAAAGGATTTTTTTTGTACACCCCGCCCCCTGCTCCCCCACGCCCCTCCCGCCACAGTTCTAAGAGCAAGGTAAGAGAGGGCAAATGTCTTCTGCCACTGAGTTTATATGATATTACTGAGCTCACTGATTGGGTCAATGATATGTAAAGAGCTAATAGGCTGGGCATGGTGGCGCATGCCTTTAATCCTAGCACTCGGGAGGCAGAGGCAGGCGGATCTTTGTGAGTTCAAGGCCAGCCTGGTCTACAGAGTGAGTTCCAGGAGAGCTGGGGCTTCAGGGAGACCCTGTCTTGAAAAGACAAAAAAAAAAAAAAAGAAAGAAAGAAAAAAAAAATCACCCTTCCAACAGGCAGGCAGGCAGGCAGGTGAGTTGAGACCAGCCTAGTTGACAAAGCAAATTCCAGCCAGTATGGGCTGCATGGTGAAACCCTGTTTCAGAAAAACAAGACAACAAAAACAAATCCATTTTAATTATGTTTCCAAACAAATAAGGCTAAAGATCAAGGGTTTAGCCAGCAACTTCATGTGTAACTTTAAACAAAGTGTTGTTATGCCATACAATGAAAAGGAGATTCCTGTGCAGTCAAAGAAATCTTCAGTAAGACAAATTTAGAAGGCTTTCTTCATAGACGTGTCTACTTGAAGAAGTGTGTTAGATCAGTTCTACTCCCATGGGCAGGATCTGTTTGGAAGACTGGCTCCTGCCATTTCTCTTACACAAGTATGCTACCAACAAGGAGCAGAAATAAGCAAGCCTTAGCTCTTCAAGAGCCTTTTAAGTTAGCTACAAGTGTAACTGAATTAACAGCACAAGGAGCAGACTCATTACTCATGGTTCATCATGACTCAGGAAAACTACCCTCTGAATGCCAGAAACTGCTGCATAAGATTCCTAGACTCAGACATTTTAGGCAGATCATGACAGTACAGACCACAAAATGTTTCTTCAGACATGGCCAATCCTGTGTGATTATGGAGAGGCATCTTTCATGTAACTACACACATCTCTAAGGAGGCTCCTTGAAAAAAATAATCTCGAAGGTCATGTGCTGACTTGCCACAGGGAACTGGGCTCAACTCTGACTCTGGAATCTCCACAACTGGTGAGATAGTAGATGTTGGACCAACTCCTCTACACCTTCTCTGTTCTACCGCCATCAGATGCAGACAAATGTAGAGGTCCATCCTCAGCCCCCTGCTGACATGGGCGGTAGATAAGACCAGTTTTCCCAGTTATGTTGGAAAGTGTTAGGAAGCAGCCATGCCGACCCTGTCGGATTCACTTTTCATCCTTTGGGAAGATGCTAAGGATATGACTTAGATCTGCCAGACCAGATCACTAGTACAGCTTTAGTTCAGGGTTGAGTAGGCTTGGATTACTTTCTTCTTTGAAATTCACTAATCTTGAAAACAATTCTCCATTCCTAGTCTTATTGTGTTGTACCTGTTTTATTTGTAATGAATAGCTAAGAACTTTGGTACCTTTGGTTCGAATGTCATGTTATCATTCTTTAATAACAGTGCAGTGTGTTTCCACATACGTAGTGCCTTTAATGTGTGCTTTCTTCCCTGAAATGTGTCCTTTCTGCATTTCCTGACCAACAAGAAGATGTCTTATTTCTGGTTTGTTTGTTCATTTGTTTGTTTGTTTTTAGTATTGGGAATTAAGTCCAAGGGCCTTGTACATGCTACATATATGCTCTTACCACAGAGCTGTCTTCTCAGTCCTCTTTACTTTTATTTTGAGACAGGGTTTTACTGAGTTGCTTAGGCTGTCTTTGTACTCACTCTGTAGCCCAGGAAGGCTTTGACCCAATAGTCTTCTGAGTGGAATTGCAGATATGTGCCATGGCTCAGAAGGACACATGGAGTCACCTGAGGCGCTGCCTTCAGTTTGTCCTTTCTTAGGCTATGTTGAGCATCTCTGAATCCCCACACTGTGCTAGCCAGCACATACTATACTCTGAGAAATGGTTAATTACCTGTTTCAGGAACTCTACAAGCTTCATCCTGATGACAGCTCTCTTCTTTCCCCTCCAGCCTGAAAAGGCAGAAACAGGTGAATGAATAAGCAGTCCCAGAGCTGCGCTGAGTCAGATGTTTACAGCCATTTTGTTTCAGAGAGAGAATTCCTTTAACATAATCTGAACTTTAAACTAGAATGCCCATTCTTTTGTACAACTTCCCATTCTACTCAAGAAACTTCTTAAAGTTCTCAGAATTGTGAGGCCTTTACAGAGGGCAGCAGTGTGCTGAGCTTGGCTCCTCTACACTGGCTTTGTCTTCTTTGACATTTACATCCTGTATGTGATCAGAAATTTGTAACTCAGATGAACAGTGTTCACGATAATGAGCCGATCTTAATACAGTACTGATTGAACACCTTTCTGGAAGAAGGTTACTGTGCTTTACATACATTCTCAAAATTATCTTTAGAATGTACCTGCAGTAGGTGATCAGCCACTCAGAGTCCGACAATCTAGATTTCTGTGAAGTAGATTTTACCTGCTCTGAGCTCCATAAGGACACAAAGTTCAAGTCTGTAATGGCAGTAGCTGCTTTGCTAGTAGCACTGTTATGTCTACATGGTCCTAAGTCAGAACTCTGCAGCTGCAAGAAGAAGGAAGTTTTACTGTACGCTAGCCAAAAAGCTAGTGATGAAGTCTTACTGTATACTAGTCAGAAAGCTAGTGATGAAGTATTATTGTATACTAGTCATATACTAATTGTAAAGCTAGTGATGAAGTCTTATTGTATACTAGCCATATACTAATTATAAATCTAGTGATTAAGTCTTACTGTATACTAGTCATATACTAATTGTAAATCTAGTGATGAAGTCTTACTGTATACTAGTCAGAAAGCTAGTGATGAAGTATTATGTGAGTTTAGAGGAAGAAGATAACACTTTCACCTAAGGGGTGACAGCTTCAAATGACTTGTTTGTCTGACTCCTTCAGTGAATGAAGCCTGCAGTTCTTAATTGAAGGCCCATATGTCCAAGATCCACGTTAGACATTTTGTAGAGAAGCATTGTGGTTTAAGGGAGTCATCACTAGATTAAGAACAGGGAGATTAGACTTCTCATCCCAGCTGTCATTAACCAGCTGTGCGTCCTTAGTGAAGTCGCTTATTCCCCTCAGACCTGCAACTGAGAGCACCTATGTATGATCTCCAGCGCCCTTTACAGCTTTAGAGTAGTCTGCTGCGCTCTTGTGCCTCCCAGATTCCTCTGCGCTCTTCTATACATGTCACAGATTAAACCAAGTGCTCTTAGCTCTTGTACCTGGTGCTCACAGCACCTGTTCCTTTTCTGGTGTTTGTCATTCCCTTTGAAAAAGGTTTCTGTCAGCCATTATGATGGACAAAAGGTTTCCCGAGGGCAAGAGCCAAATTCATTTCATCCTCATTTCCCATAGGTTACAGGGATACACTTGTATCTTTAGCCTGCGAATGTCATCTGACTCTTTGCAGTGTATTAACCCACACATCCTTCTTATGTTGAAAGGAAAAAATGCTGTCTCCCACTCTGTTCCCATCTACCAAACTTTCTATATTCATCCCTTTGTAAGCATTGTCAACACAGAAGGCTTTATACTTCACATCTGCTGTTGTCCTCCCCACTTCTCTCTCTTACACTTCCTAGAATCTGCTGTTAGCCCCACTACTCCCAAGAAACTGCTTTTGACAGAATCCCCAAAGAATTTTTTTCTTAGCAGGGTATGGCGCATGCCTCTAGTCTGAGCACCCAGGAGGCAGAAGCAGGTGGATCTCTATGAGATGGAGGCCACCCTGGTCTACATAGTGAGTGCCAGGCCAGCTGGGACTACAGGGAAGGCCTGTCTAAAAGAAATTAGTTAATTAATTAATGAATAATAAATAATAGAATTTTTGTTGCCAAATTGAGAAGGATGCTTTGGCATTTGTAGCCTCCAGCATCATCTGCTCTCGCTACTTCCTTATTCTTCAGACTCCCCTCCATGGCTCCCTGCCCGTCATCATGCCCTGCACTTCTGACAGCCCTCTCTCTTCTGTCCTCTTCGATACTGCCTTCCTGATATTCTCACTGGTTCTGTCTTAGCTCTCTCTTTTGATGCCTGTGCTTCTGCATCCACCTCCCCACTGGTCTCTCGCTCCTCTCTCAGCTGGAGGGCGTATGTCCAGCTTCTTGCTGTCTGGCAGTCATGTCACACTTGCATATGCAGGCTGCTCCTCACTGCTTCCTCCTAAACTATTTTCTCTTGTTTTCCTTGTTTGACCAGTGGCTCTACGATCCACCTGGTTTTCCAGGCCTGAAGTCCTCCTTCCCCTTTATCCCCCAGCTAGTCAGCACTGATTGGTGTACCTTCCTAGTGTCCCTAGGGCTGTTCACTGACTGTCTTCCTGCTCCTGGGTCTTTTCTTTAATCCATCCTCCATGATGTCACCAAAACTGATTTTTCTAAACTGAAAAAAACTCTATCATATTTCCTTTGCTTTTTAAAGGCTTCTCTCCTGACCATGAACCTGACAAGCCATCAGTCTGTCAGCTTGCAAGACCCTCTTAAATGTGGGTGCTGACCAGCCCTCACAGCCTATTGTTGCCTGCCTCAGTGGCTAATGCCTTTGAAAGGGTGTAGAGGATACAGACTGCTCAGTCTTATTACTGTGTCATTACTGGGACATTTGTCAGTTCCGCAACCCACCCTCCTCCTTGGCCAACAAGTCCAAGGCTGGAACTAGATTCCATGCTTCCTTAGAAATCTTTCCCTTCTTTGCCAGGCAGAATAAAGTGCCTTAGCCCCTTGACCACTGGAAACTTTGTGTTGTCTCTTTTTCAGTCCTTGGCACTCTCTCAGCTGGCTGTTTTAACAGCCATCCAGAGCCAGAGGGAAGGAGCTTCCTCACCTTAGCCTAGGGCCTGTACTAGCTGTTTCTTCCACACTTTTTAAATGGGTTGACAAATGGATCACTGGGATAGCTTACTCTGACTCTGTTGATCTTTCTTAAACACTTTTGTTTTGTATATTCTCTCCATATTCCTCTGCCTGAATCAGGGGTTTTCACAAGTTGATTCCATGCGCTTTTGAAGGTATATACTCCACTTTCATCCTGAAAAGAGTGGTCTGTTTAGGACCCCTAGCATTATATTCTCATGCTGTAACCAAGTGAATTACCTGAATGAATGGAGTGGGAATACTAGTAGACCCTGCATCTCAGGGGCTACTTTCCATGCATAAGAGCATCTTGCCTCCTGGGTGAGACAAGCAGCTCTGAACTGCTTAGCCTCTTATCCCCTGACGGTCCTTTCTCTTCTTCCTCTTGTGCACCAAAGACACAGGCAGGCATTTGGCGCACATGGACTCCCTGGTAATAATTTCCCATCATATAAGTGCCAGTACTAAGCACCATTTCCCTTTCATTTAAATTAGATAAAACTGAGTTGTGACTCACAAGTGATGGAAGGGCACTGGGGAAATTAAAGCCTCATAGAGAGGACTCATTATAGGAAAAGCATTTGCACAGCAAGTGATTCCATCCACCGTGTGGTTTCCGTGTTCCTTGGGGTATGATGACATATGAAGCAAGAGGACCTTTGGAAATAGTTTGAGGAATTTGTTTTAATTAGATATCCTGGTAGCATTCTGTGCTTGAGCAAACTGGACATGCACAATGGTATGATCATCATTGCCCAGAGAGCCATGGAGCGTCCAGATCTTCCTTGATTCAGATTCTCAGCCCCTTGTGTTTCAGGTTTTCCTCTATTCCTGCATTTGTACTAACTGGCCGTTAAGGCTCATGTCTCCCTCCTAGCCTCCATTCCTTCTATCTTCCTTCCATTCTTCCAATGGCTCTGAGTTCCTATTCTGTACTTAGTTTAACATTTAATAAAAATCACATACTGAATCGAGCCACTGCCAGACCTTCAAATCACTACTATTATTGAGACCTGAGAAAAATCCAGAAAGCAAACATAGACTAGCTAGAAGAAAAACAAAGATATAGTACAGCCATAATACTAAACTGTTCAACACATCTTGGGCTCTGCTCAGGTATCAAGTACTTTACCCGTGTGTTCTGATTTCATGCTCACAACCCTCCTTTGTACATGTTATCTCTATCTCACAGATGAGGAGACTAAAGCTTAGAAAAGTTAAGGTGCCCAAGATCTGTTGCTCCAGGCATGTTGGCATGCACCTTTAATCCCAGCCCTCTGGAGGCAGAGGCAGGCAGAACTCTGTGAGATTGAAGCCAGCCTGGCCTACATAGCGAGTTCCAGGTGGGCTGGGACTAGGGAGACACTGTCAAGAGAAGACAAAAGATGCCAAGATCTGTAATGAATTGCTGAGCTATAATCATCTGTAATGTAGAGGTGGAAATTATATTGGGTTTCATGCTCAAGTCCAGCTCCAAAGCTCAAGATTTGAAATGATGTTTCAGCACTCCCTGACTTAAAAAGGTTTATTTTTTAACATTAAACTCAGGTAACAAACAAAGGTAATTTTGTGCTGGAGAAGCCTTATTATTGCTATGTGTCCTTTTAATTATAGCAGTACTTGACTTAAATCATATCATATTTCTGAGACTGGTTTTACAGTTGTTCAATCTGCCTTTACTTTCTCACTTTTGTATTTTTAGATGCATCATCCCATTCAGATGAAACCTGCAGATAGTGAAAAGTCCAACGGTAAGTGGTAACCAACTTTCTCCTTTAATAATGTCTGCTACCTTAGGTTAAACCAGGTGGTGGGAAAGAAGACCCCTAGCTGCTGTTTCCCTTGGGAAGGTGGAAATGCTGCTCTGAGAACCTTCCACTGTGGTCAGCACATCTGGAAGGACTTGCACTCTGCTGCAAAGATCTATGAGACAGTACCAAGGAGTGGTTTTCCGTTTCCCTGCATAAGGCTTGCCTTGTGTGGTGGTCCTGTGGCATTTGGCTACTATTGTTCTGTTCTAGTGCAACATGGGGACACCTGATGGGGCAAAGGACATGGCTAGAAAATGTGTTGCTCATTAAAAAACAGGCTACCTTTGTTTGCCTTCCCAGTTGTTCCTGTTTGACTTATTGCATTCTTCTCTAAATTGTACCATTACATTATATTTGCATCTAAATTCATTCATAATTCAGTCTGCTGATTAAATGAGTATACACTTGCTTCAAAAATATGCATTTGATGAAATCTATAATACTGGAATTTGTCTCTTCAAGGCACTAGAGAGTTGATAGCCCACATTCTTCTCAAGTTTTTACTTCCATTTCTATAAACCTTCTGTCCCTGTTTAGTTCTTTTAATTTACTGAAATGTATGTTAAAAGGATCATCTGCCTTCTTAGACCACAGAGCTCCTCTGTCCCACAAGACTGACATAATCAGCACTGCCTCCTTCCAGCAGGCATTTTGCACCTCATTAATTAGTAATCAGGGCAGAAGCCATGCACTTAGAGATCTACATATCGCAAATGTAAATTATGATTGGGCTCTAAATCTCTCCACAAGGTATTTTTTGCTAATTGTAGTGCATTCCATTTTCTGGCTTCTTCATAGACTGGAAAGTTTTGAAGAAAACTTCAAGTTGTCACAGGGGCCTCTAGCCTGGTGTGTCAGAGCTGTCCTCTCTCAGGAGCAGATTCTGAGGCTTTGCCTGCTGTCTTCTCAACCCTGTTCTTCGTGCAGATTCCCCTTCCCTCTACCGCTCTATCACAAATACAGCCTTTACCACCAGGAGCTCTAACATCTGCCACTGCTTTGTTGTGAGACCATCATTAGTTTGCTTCATTCCTTCATTCATTGATGACTCATTGATCACATTCTGTGTGCTGGGCATGTTGCCTATGGAGTGGTATTGTAGCAATAAATTTATAAAGAAAGAAGACTGCAAAAGTCTATGTGTCTGACATGGAATGTTATTCTTTTTTTTAATTAATTTATTTTTTTTATTGATGCTTTGTGTATTTCATACATCATTTTCCAATTCAGTTCAGGCGTATATCCCCTTCCCTTCCCCCCACCCCACCCCTACCCATCCCAGATCATACATTCTGCCATAACTTTTCTGCATCTTTCTGGTTTTTTTTGTTTTGTTTTCATTTGTTTTAACAATAAGTGATAATTTGTGAGTACAAGCATCCTTCATGTAAAACCAATTTGCGAGCAGTTGTGCCCAAACCCACACAGCTCATGGGTCCCACCATCTAGCAGGGGGGGCTTGTATGTTCAATCAAGTTGATCAAATGAGTGTCCAGTCTATATTGTTGTAGTTTCACCATTCACCCCAATCGCAGCCCTTACATTCTACCGCGCCCCCTCTTCCGCAGATTGTTCCCTAGGCTTAGAAAAGGGGCACAGGTGGATGAGAAGCAAAATAGTCTACTTTCTCTGGAGCTGTTGTCTTGGTCTCTAGTCAGTTCTGGCTGTTTTCTTTCATGGGCTGTCAGGTTGTCCAGGCATAACCTTTCAATCCTACTAATGAAGCACATGAAATTAGATATATAGTTATTTAAACAGTATAATATATAGCCTTTCGATCCTACTAATGAAGCACTCGCAATTGGATATATAGGTATTTAAACATTACTAATTGTTATGGTAGGTTACTTTGGTATAGACACAGATGTTTGGATGGTATGTTAATCCATGAATTACATTTTCTTCTGTTAAGTATGACAGGGTTGTCATGTGGTTTATAACATCTCCTAACCATTAGAGGATGTAAGCTTGTGGCATCAGCCGTGGGTTATTCCTCCAAGGAGAGAGCTAATAGCCAATTAGATTTGGGATATACAGACATATGGCTGCCACTGCTGCACAGTATTTCCAGGCAGATGAGGTGTAGCTGGTGCTGACAGAGGAGTCTTGCTTGACTCAAGGAGACCTATATTTGCTTTATTGGTTTAGTGGCCTTTGGTAACACTCTCTGGCATTCCAGAGACCATCCGTATGCTTGCAAGTGCGGTCTCCATACATCTTTCCCATGTTTATATCAGGTCTTCAACAGCAGGGCCTTATCGCCTCTCTTCCTGCAGATATCCCGGTTTGGAGGCAAGGAGCCTTTACCTTTTGTGGGGGCTTGGATCCCCTGGCCAACATCTCCTTGGTAGAATAATCCATTGTTGATGTCAGAGCTCCCGTATTAATATATTTTGCTTAAGTGCATAGCTTAAGGAGACTTTAGCATTATATTTGGTTCTGAATAACGAATAATCCTTTTCGCAGTTTCTATGTCCCTTAGTCAATTAAAGAAGGCAGTTTTACCGATTTTACAAGAGAATACCTCTATAACAGCTGGCTCCAATCTACAGCTGGAGAACGACCTCCTCATCATCATATTTCTCCTTATTCTATGGGGGGGGAGTTAAGAAAGTCTCTTGTATTAAAACCTTTGCAGCACCTAGAAGATAGGTGCTTCGTTAGGATTCATTAAAAATCGTTGTTACTAGTAGGATCCAGAGAGGGGCCTGATGTCTGCAGCAATCTGAGGCATTTCTTCCCTTCAATGCCCAGAGAAGTCAATCCTTCTGCTGGCACTTTCTGGTACATCCTACTCACTTCAAAGCCGCATTTTCTTTCTCAGCCATTAAATTGGTGATACTCTGGCCTGTTGGAACATACAAATCCTTTCCCATAGTTAGTTTTAAGATTTGGATTGCAAGGTTTTTTGACAAAAAGTTTTCGTATCTATCTATATCCCCCTTTTTTTATTTTAGGTTTTTATTTTTGACCCATGAGTCTCAAAAAAAGCAGTTGTATTATATATACCTATAGGGTGGAATCAAGGCACAGATTTCATCAAGTTCACCCATGCTGTTTTGGGTTACTGTATGTGATTAACTTGGGAAACAAACTTCTTATGGACTTAAGTAATCGTTGTCACTTACATGGAACTTTATACCTGCTCATTCATAAAAAAGGAATAATAGGATCTACATCGTATAGTTGGGGTTGTTTCTTGCAGTCTCAAATAAGATGTTTGTCACAGTCTTTGTAAATGATGGAGTACTCCTGGCTTTATAGCATTCTTCGCTGTGCATTTCTGCCTATACAGACAGTGGTTTCTGCCCCAGAAGTTCCCTTATCGTCTGTTCTCCTTGGTGGGAAACAGAGGAGGTAGATCTTGTATTTCTGGGACAAATCCTACCAATGTGGATCTTCTCCGAGTTTCTAGGTAGTCACCAAGAGATTTTCCCTTTCTTTTGGCCCCATAATTTTCTAAACTGTGTCAGGACAAGGGCCATGAAATCAAAGTCCAGGGCAAAAAGTTTATTTCTGGAGCTTTAGGTTGTATTTATAAATGTGTGAATTAGATAACTGATTTCAATACATAGGATCTAAATTACCCAAATAATTGGAACAAAATGTTTTCTTCCTTGTGTTTTCTACTATACATGTGTAAGCTGCCAGAACTTCAAAATTTCTGCTGCTTGTGCTGTCCAGTGTCAGCTCTGGATACTGACGTTAAAGTCTGATATGAGTCTAAAAACCACAGAAGGTAGGAGCTGGAGAAATGGCTCAGCAGTTGAGAGCACCGCCTGCTCTTGCAGAGGACCCGGGTTCAATTCCCAGCACCCATATGACAGCTAAGAATTGTCTTTAATTCCAGTTCCAGGGGAATCCAACACCCTCTTCTGACCTCCGCATAATTGCATGACACGGATGCACCAACCTACACTCATACACATAAAAAATAAAATTTTTTTTAAAAAATTAAAAAAAAACACAGAAAGCTAAAACTGTCTTGTATGGGAGTCCCCAATTTTACATGATCTCAAAAGCCCAGGAGAATCTGGGCATTATTACTAGGATTAAAAAAAGCATCTAAAAATGCCAGTTTTTAGGAAGCAGCATAGAGTTCAGCAGGTAAGAATTATTTTAAGAAGTCTGGATTTGACTACTGACTGCACTTGCTAGTGTTGCCCCAGGCAGGTTACACACCCTCACTCAGCCTCAACACCCTGGTGATATAACTTCAACACCTTGGTGGGCTACCATTTGTGCCTGCCTTCAAGGTTGAGGATTATATAAATTAGCATCTATAAATTTAGAGTTCTGCATAATACATGTTGCATAGGAAATACCCAGTTTGTTAGGCTATGCTAAATTAGCACCAGAGTTCCTCAAACTGGAGGAGGAGGTTTGGTGCATTCTACAGCACAGAGGCTGGCATACCCAGGCTTATGGTGTTCCTAAAGTATAGGTCTCCACATAAACTAAAAATCTCCAAACCCTCTTGAGGAGCCACTTCCTTTTTGGCCTTCATTTTCTGAATTTCTGTTAAGAAAAGTCATAACGTTTGAATAGACTCAGAGCTGTATTTCAAGAACTCTTTTATGGGAACTCAAATGGAGCCTTGCCTCACATAGATATGAACAGGTTCCCTTTGGAAAGACTTAGTAATCAGAAGAAACATATACGTTTCTAAGTCAAATGATAAGTGCTCTAGGCCCTTATGATCCACGTGGCATTTTTGACAGGTAAGCACAGTTTCAGAAGCATAAAGGATTTCTCTGGCTCAAATGCTTTAAATAGCTCCTGTAGCAGTGAAAGAAGTATAACGAGCTCTAATTTCACTTTTATTGAGTTTGCTGACATTTATGTATGGCACAAAGGACTCATCATAGTTAGACAGTTACTGTCTTCATTATTATATGTGTTCAGATTTCTGAAATTTTGTATTTGCTGAGCAAGAAAGGACTGCTAATCATAGATGAGCTTGTGATGGACAATGAATTTCAGCAAAGAAATCTTAGATGGCTCGTAGGCCAACCATGCACTCTGGGGTCTCACTTAATAGCCTTAACCTCTGTGCTTCCTGTAACCTGCCTTTCCAGTGGCTTTGATTTGAGCTGCACCTGCACACTTGTGCTGATCCACACCATTTTATTTCCTGCCCACATGCTTCAATGCCAGATGTCCAAAAGGAAAACAAAAATACTACCCTAGATTGATAATAATAATTGATGGGATTGTTAAGAACACTTTAAAATAACCAAAAGGTTAAATTCTGTTTGATAATTGGGTATTTTTCTACTACAGAAAATCGAGTGATGGTAGTGATGTGGGTTTTCAGAACTTGAGTTAACTAGGACAACCATAGTTTCTTTCTTCCATTCTATATAGCATATATTTTCCATAGCATCCAGCTTTCTCTACTATGTACTAGAAGGTGCCCGCTGTATAAGATTTAAAAGCAGCTGTTGAAACTATTCTACCCATGAGTGATAACAAAAGAATGAGATTTCCTCTTGTTCTGTCCTCTAGTCTCATTGGCTAGAGCCATTTATTGACGATTATGTCATGTTTCTTGTTACAAAGAGGTTTGTTTTTACTCATAGACAGAGCATATAAATCCATCCTGCTTTAGCCTCCAACCTCACAATTTTTCTTGTGTCCTTAATGCCTAGAATCCAGAAATGCTATATAGGATCCCTGCTTCTCTTTCTCAAGGTGTCCAAAACTTATGTATCCAGGTATCCAAGCCGAGAGCTAGCAGGGATCATAACTATTGTCAGGGAAGGGTAAAGCCCTACAAAGCCACCGTTAAAACTAGGAATCCGCGGGTATTTCCATTTAGTCACTTTCTGATTCACTAAAAGATGAGGAAATAATTTTGAAATTCAAAGTGGAGCCACTCACAGATTTGGAGGCAGTAATTAAATGCCATATGTTAGCACTAACACATTGAAAAGTTGTTAATTATTTCAGGCAGCCCCAAATCCAGGTGTGACTTTGACAGATTGTGCACCAGGGTGTTAGCACAGACTTACAATTAGGAATTTTTTTAAAATCAAGTTTCTAGTCCCCTAACTTCAAGAAGTTACCCTTATCCTTAAAATTTTAACCCTTTCTCATTGCATCATGGGAGAACTTTAATTGACTCCTGGTATATACGACCTTTTAATTCTGTTGCTGTTACTGATGTAAGAAAGAAGCCCATCTGTGCAGCACTTCATATGGGAAGGTGCAGCTCCATGCTCAGCGCCTTGGCTGTCCAGGAGGAAAACAGTTTTTCCCTAAAGAACAGGGTTCTTCCTTTTTTGTTTTTGTTTTGTTTTTTTGTTTTTTGTTTTTTAATTTCTCTAAAGCACTGACCAGAGTAGTCTGGATATAGTAGATTCATTTAAGCAATCCACCTTAGTTTTAAGAAAAAAAAAAGTGAGATATTTACTGTCTTAGTAAAATGATGAAAAATTTAATTCAAGATAATTCTGGTTACTTAGAATGCTGACAGAGCTCTTAGGGACCCTCAGAATGGGACTGCTAGGAATAAATTTTATGAATAATTTTTCCCTTGAAAACTTTGGGAAACTCAGAGAAAAGCAGAATATGTTTAGACATCGTTGTGTCTTTAAAATTTGCCCAGCCCACCTCTTATAAACAGGGAGCAACTTTGGCTAGTAAAACACCAAGACTGCCCAGATTCCTTTGTGTGTGCAGATGAGCCACATGCTGAGAGGAAGAAATTAGCATATTTAATAGCATGTGGAGGTTTTCTTTTTTTTTTCTTAGTTAATAATGTTTTTAAGAGAAATTTATCCTCAGTGATCACCCCAGAAGTCAGGATTTCTTCTTAAATGGTTTCCATTTTCAGAATAGTCATATTTTAGCTTACTCGGGATCAGCATGTTTAATTTACTACAGCATCACCCTGGAGCCCAAAAGGTGCAAATTGTTTTAGCTAAACACCATAATTATAGGTTTACCAGTGAAACAGGAACCAAGTGGGAATCTTTAATTTGCTTTTATTTAAAAGCAGTAAAGCAGCCGGGTGTGGTGGCACACGCCTTTAATCCTAGCACTTGGGAGGCAGAGGCAGGAGGATCTTTGTGAGTTCAAGGCCAGCCTGGTCTACAGAGTGAGTTCCAGGCCAGCTGGGACTACAGGAAGACCCTGTCTGGAAAAGACAAAAAAAAAAGTACTTATTGCTATGACCCACTATTTAAAAGTCCATTGCACTTGGTTAATTCCATAAGGAAATAAACAACAGGTAAGATACAAAAATAAAATTGCACATACAGCCTAGAATTATAGCTGGCACATGCCTGACGCTGCTTCCTGTTAAATAGTGCTTTCTAGCTGCTTCTATGCCATTATAAACACTTGAAACATCTCATTTATTTCCTACAGCTCCAAATTATTNCTGTCTCGAAAAGACAAAAAAATAAATAAATAAATAAATAAATAAATAAATAAATAAAAATAAAAAATACCTCTAGGAAAGAGGTATTTTTATTCGTTATTGAGTGGATTTGGTAATAAAATATTATGTTAGTGATGGGGCTGGCCATTTTTTAAAAAGCCATAAAAATCTCACTTGGGGCTGAGACAAGGACTCAGCAGTTAAGAGCACTTGGTGCTCTTCCATAGGATCCAGGTTCGGTTCCCAGCACCCACATCAGATGGCTCACAACCTTTGTAACTCCAGCTCCAAGGGATCCAATGACTTCTGGCTTCTGCAGGCTACTGCATCTTTGTGGGATTCTCTCTCTCTCTCTCTCTCTCTCTCTCTCTCTCTCTCTCTCTCTTTCACACACACACACACAAATAACAACTAAAATATTTTTTAAAAAATCATCTCACATTTTAAGAGTTGCATATATCAATGTGTGACTTTAGATTTCACCATATTTTTCTAATTGTAGATCACTTAACATGCACATATGTAATAATTTCTGTGATGCAGGCATTTTGTTCTATGGAAAGGAGGATAAAAAGAGACATGCCATCTCACATCAGAGATGTATCTCATTCAGAAATTCCAATCAAGTTTATTGAGTATATGACAGAGAATTCTGAATTGTATTGAGAGTCCCCACTGCACGAAACTCCCATTAGTCCGTTGCCCATATTATGAGACGTTCCGTTTTCTTTGGCTAGTATGATCTCTGTCCTTAAAAGGAATCACGCTTTATGTTTTTTGTTATTTATTTATTTATTTATTTATTTATTTATTTATTTTTGAGGCAGGGTCTCCCTGTAGCCTCAGCTGGTCTGTAACTATCCCTGTAGACCAGGCTGGCCTTGAAGTCAGAGAGATCCGCCTGCCTCTGCCTCCCAGTGCTGGGATTAAAGGTGTGCACCATCATGCCCAGTTAAAAAAATTTTTTTTTAAATTTTATTTATTTCAGTATGTGTATGAATGTACTGTCTGCATGCAAGTTTGTGCACCCGTGTCGTGCAATGCCGCGGAGGTCAGAAGAGGGTGTCGGATTCCCCTGGAACTGGAATTGGAGTTTCAGACAGTTCTCGGCCGCCATGTGGGTGCTGGGGATCGAACCCGGGTCCTCTGTAAGAGCGATCGGCGCTCTTAACCGCTAGGCCATCTCTCCAGCCTACAAGGGGCTTTTTAAATTGAAATGAAAGCACATTAAAAACAAAAGTCAGTTTCTCAGGCTGGAGAGATGGCTCAGTGGTTAAGAGCACTTGCTGTGCTCCAGAAGACCTGAGTTCAGTTCCCAGCCACCCACTCTAGGGTGGCTCAGAACCACCTGTAACTCCAGCTCCAGGCATCTGCCTCCCACTTCTGGTTTCTGGTCTCTGGTGACCACACACACACACTCACACACTCACACACACACACACACACACAAATAAAAGAACAAAATAAATCTTTTTTAAAAAGTCAGTTTCTCAGTTACACTAATTCCTTTTAGGTGTTCCATGAACTCAGAGCTTGAGCTCCATATTGTGCAGCACAGGCAGCACCTCCAGATCACTGCATAGAACTCTGCCAACAGCACTGCTTCAGAGTGAAGCACTGAGCTTAGGAACAACAGCCCTACCCCAGTCCTGGGAGCCTCAGACCACTTACCTTAACTTGGGCTCCAGGGACATCTGGCCTCAGTAAGTCGGAAATACTGGTTAAATGAAAATGAGATTCTGCCCTAGAAAGGACTGAAAGAAACAGAAGCAAAAACCACTTTTAAACTGCAGAGACAAGATGATAGTACAAAGTCAGGACAAAGGTTAAACTTTTTAAAGACCTCATAAGTGCCCCTGGGGAGAAGACCTGCGTATTTTCCATAGCTTCATTTCAGTCCATCTCTGAGAACTAAAAATGAGGGTGGGGAGAAGCCAGCCAGCCAGGTGCCCCAAAGCCCTGGTTCAGGCTCTTCATGAGTCACCACGCATAAACCTTTGTCCTGACTTTAATCCCAGCCCTTGGGAGGCAGAAGCATGTGGATCTTTGTGAGTTCAAGGCCAGCCTGGTCTACAGAGTGAGTTCCAGGACAGCCGGGGCTACAGGGAGACCCTGTCTCAAAAAGATCAAAAAAAAAAAAAAAAAACAAAAAACAAAAAAAAGGACTGTCTCCTAAAAAAGGCAGTGCTTGTGCACTGCCCTGAAATCAGCTGTAACCTTGACTTGGAGGCTGAATGCAGATCACAGAGTATGAGCAGAAATAAGGAGTTCTGAGGGAAAACTCCCGGATCTAATTCGACTAATCTTTCCCTGTCAGACTCTACTGGGCACACATTGTCATCTTACCCAAAATGCACCTCTGTTCCCAAGTGACTGGAATAGTAGTACAGCTTCCTCCTCACTTTTCTGTTGATGGCTTCACCTGGGTAGGGCCATCAGAGGTTATTCTCAAGGAGCACGAGCTGCTTCCTCTGCTACAGTCGACCTCAACTGTACCCGGCCTGGCTGCTTAGAACACAGGTGCTGAATCTAGATGGTACCAGTATAGCTGCTGACAAGGGAAGGAGGACTTCCGAATTCTCCAGAGAAAGGACTCTGCCCTCCTATTCTTATCCAAATCAGTGGTGATTAAGCTTCCAAAATGCTTGGTTAAAAGTTTTGTTTATGCAGGTTGTGATGGTACACATCTTTATCCCAACACTTGGTAGGCAGAGGCAAGTGGATCTCTGTGAGTTCAAGACCAGCATGGTCTACATAGCAAGTTCAAGGCCAACCAGGGTTACAGGGAGACCCTGACTCCAACAAACAAACCAACAGAAGTTTCAGTTATTTTACTCCATCTGCAGCTATTTTTTTCCTCTTCTGACCTTTTCCTTTCTCTGTCAGAGTTCAAAGACCATCTATAAAGAAAAAAAAGGGGGGCTGGAGAGATGGCCTAGTGGTTAAGAGCACTGACCACTCTTGCAGAGGACCCAGGTTCGATCCCCAGCACCCACATGGCGGCTGAGAACCGTCTGAAACTCCAGTTCCAGGAGAACTCCAGTTCCAGGGGAATCTGACACCCTCTTCTGACCTCCACGGCACTGCACGACACGGGTGCACACACTTGCATGCAGACAGTACATTCATACACATACAGAAATAAATAAAAAATTTTAAAAAAAAAAGAAAAAAAAGAACTATATCCAGAATGTCTCTGTGGAATGTTAGCATTGAACAATGTAATTAAATGAGTTCTTTAAAGTCTTAGGAAGCATAAACGCCATACTGTTAATTTCTGAAGAAGAAACGTAAGGACTTAACAGTATTTTGTATCCTGTGAAAATGCTGTGTTTATGAGCATAAGATTGCAGCTAAAATGAAGTGTTCTTAAAGTGGAAGGTAGACAAGGTGTGGGGAGCGGGAGGACAGCCTGAAGGTCTGGAGTCAGCCATAGAATGACGTTCAGTCTCACATGCCCAGGCCCAGGCCTGATTTCTTGTGGAAATAAACCATTGATTACAAGAAAAAAAGATGTCATGACATGGCCTTTATTCATTCATTATTTTTATCTTCTAGCTGTGGAAGACAGAAAATTGTTCATAGGGATGGTTTCGAAGAAATGTAATGAGAACGATATCAGAGTGATGTTTTCTCCGTTTGGCCAGATAGAAGAATGCCGGATTCTCCGGGGACCCGATGGGCTGAGTCGAGGTGAGTGTGTTGTCTACAAAGTCTCTCTCAAGTGCCGATTGGAACTCTGTGCCACAGTCAAGGTAGATCCAGGCATCACCTGAAGCGGGAGGCCAACTTGTAACACCTCCCATATGGTAGTTACCCAACTTGAATATTTTTCTGTATCCAAAATCATCACCTCTTTTCTTCTCAAGGTGAGAAGGTCTGAGCAACAACATATTAGCTCAGGCTGTCCCTGTCACATGGGAAGCTGGCAGGCTGACCTATCACATTACCTCCCTTTTCATCCTCAAATTGAATAAATTTGGGAGGTGGGGGGGGAGACAAGAAGGAAACGTAGAATATGAGAATGCCTGTTTGATGTTTGGCCCTAGCTTCCTGTCTTTCTGCCTGTGCTTGAAGGAACATTAGAGATGTGGTCCTCTTAACAGCCATATAAGATAGAAACATAGAAACGGTGTCGTTGCTCATGCGACACAGAGCAGATCCATAGGCCTGACCTATCCCACATCTTAAATTTTATTTTGAAGCGTCAAGACTTTCTAGTACCTAGCCCATATTCTAAGTAATAGAAAAATAATTTTGACCTTAAGAAAATTGTAGGCGCTTTTGCCTCCATAATGTAAGCAAATCTATAGCTCAGAGCTGCGATGAAGACTAATATTTTTGCAAGCCACTGTATGAAACAGTGGGAATCACCCTCTCCACATTTGCTTCCTCCTTAACAAGATCACACACCTCTTCCTTAAATTATATGAAGTTTGATGTAACAGTTGTCTGACTGCAGTTTCCCAAGGCAGTCCAAGTGGAAATGTACATGTGAAACGTCTCTCCGTTCTTAGAAGAGATCCGTATTTTTGCAGTGGAGTTTCCATGGAGCTAATTAAGAATCATGCTCATTCCCAAGCTCTGGTTCTGGGCCAGCACTGATACCCAAGCCACACACTAAAAGAGAGAGCTGGGCCGTAAGTATGAAGGTGCTAATTTTCACCTGTCTCCCTAGTCTTACCTAACTTCAGCACCATGAGAGGAAGAACCCTTTTCTTCATTTTAGATTTACACCTTCATGATGTCAGCTGCTAGAATTGAAAGCCCAGAGAACAAAAGTTGCACCTACATCCACCTCCAAAGTCCCTAGACAGAGGCAGTCTAGAAGAAAACTGGGGTGTGGAGTAACACCCAACTTTAATTCATCTGTTTTCTTCTAAACGGATGTGGGAAGGAGGACACTATGGAAATCGCAGTTTATGTATTCTCTGGCAATTCTAAAATAATTCTTTAATCCTCACTTTCAAGGTATGATTCTGTAAGAGCTAAACAAGATTACTGACTGTGGCCCTTAAGTAACAGTGCCCAAAACAAGGGATACAGAAAGCACGGGGAGACGCAGAAGGGGCGCCTTTAACTTAATCAGAGAGAAATTTGCGTCAGTGACCGCCAGTTCCAGTCTTAGGTGTTTTAGCATGACATGTGACCTCAGTAAATTCATTTTATTTCTATCTCAGTTTTCCATTCATAAGTGACAGCAATGAGACTACCTGCCCTGCCTGCCTCATCAGGATCATTAACAACCAGTGTAGCAGCTTTTTATCCAGGCTTAGTGTGTCCGGATGTGTTTGTAGCAACTATAAATGTGAAGTTGGATGTTGGCTTGAGGCAATTATGTAATGATTCTCATGAGCTTTCACGTCCAAGAGGAGCAGGAACGAGTATCATTTAGGCCTCTTTGAGCATACATTGATTGCTTCTGTGTACAAGGCTTTAATGCACACAGCTTTCACCGGAAGGAGCAGGACACAGTGCTTATTAGGAGAACTTCCATAATTCCATCTGCCATGTGGTTATTAACCAGCACTTGACACCAGAAGTAACCTATTCCTACAATAGGTTATGGAAGTTCTCTCATCAACATTGTATGCAAATCGATGGATTCAATGTAAAGAGAATACTACCCCACCACCACCCCACCCCGCCTTTTTAACAGAAAAGTTTCTGGTGAACTGATGAGAATTCCCTGTTAGAAAACAATAAAATGGGCTGGAGAGATGGCCTAGCGGTTAAGAGCTCCAACCGCTCTTACAGAGGACCTGGGTTCGATCCCCAGCATCCACATGGCGGCTGAGAACCATCTGAAACTCCAATTCCAGGAGAACTCCAGTTCCAGGGGAATCCGACACCCTCTTCTGACCTCCACGGCATTGCATGACACGGGTGCACACACTTGCATGCAGACAGTACATTCATACACGTACAGAAATAAATAAAAAATTTTAAAAAAGAAAACAAAATACCCATAACCACTTGTTCTGAACTATAAAGACAGACAGTGTTACATTTTTCAATTAGCAGGACCCAGGGACTCCTGACTACAGGAGCCTGTTCCTGAATCACCGAATTTGACAAAAGAACAATTCTCTTTCATCTATTATTTTGTTCTCATTAAAGAATTATACTTTTCAATCAAATATTAATAAATATCTCCCATTAATGGAACTGTAGATAGGGGCACTCAGCATTTTTTCGTTCAGTGGCATTGCTAGCTCAGCTGTAGAGAAAATAAATAAATAAAAATGAAGTGAAATGAAAGCTTAGCTGCTCTGGAAAGTACTTTGATACAAAATCAGGATATAAACTATTTGGGAGACAATCTCTACCATTTGCTGGCAGTGAGGGTGAGATGCAGTTGATTGGTCAGTCCCTTGTCATGTTTTGCATTTATATACTTCTGCTCTAAGTATGAGGCAAAGAAAGCTACTACTCTGAGGGTCCCCCCTACCCTCTTTCTCTGTCTTCTGCCTTCTCAGTTCCTCCCTAGTAGGTGCCCTGCAGAGGTTCCTCAGGAATGTTAACTCAAGCCCCTACTAATCAGGGTGGAGGGCTGAGGACCGCCAGGATCCACAGCTCTACTTATCAGGCCCAGCTTATACTTTCAGTTAGAGTCACTCACTACCTTTGAAAAAATAAAACTCAGAGTCACCAATCCATATCCCACCCTCAGGAAACTGCTTGTAACTATCTACATGGAAAGCACATAGCACCTACCAACCTCACAAAACTTGCAATTATGAGTCCAAACTCATAATTGCAAAAGGAAGTATGCTCAACTCTGAGGAACCGTTTCTCCCATTGGGAACAGTCACCCATTCTGCTATCTCCGATTATGCCAAATGCGTTTTGCAGTGCTTTCAGGCAGAGGCAGGTGGATCTTTGTGAGTTCAAGGCCAGCCTGGTCTACACAGTGAGTTCCAGGACAGCTGGAGCTACAGGGAGTCCCTGTCTCGAAAAGAACAACAACAACAACAAAAAAGAAGCTTCTTGATAGAACATTCTGCAAAGACAGGTTCACCTCCCAAGGCACCTACGCAGATCTCCACTGAGAAAATACCACCGTGCCCGCCCATATCAATTCAAATGAGACATTTTTCTCTGGAAAGCAAAGTGTGAAGTTTCTAAACCAAATGCACTTTTCTGACAGTGTCACTTCAGCATGTTGATCTCCTAAAATAAACACATTCTCACTGATCTATGTGGTCAGAATGGGCTGTTTAGATCCAAACTGTAGGATTTTCTGCACTATGGCAATTGGAA
The DNA here is from genome assembly GCA_009823505.1 of Rhizomys pruinosus. Lineage (NCBI taxonomy): Eukaryota > Metazoa > Chordata > Mammalia > Rodentia > Spalacidae > Rhizomys > Rhizomys pruinosus. The sequence goes on from VZQC01004208.1 coordinate 4,119,623, forward strand.
ACAGTGGAAAAGTTCACTTTTTCTTTTTTGCAAACTGTAGTCAAATCTTCACTACCATTTAAAGTAACTTTTTGCTTAAGAGTCTTCCAGCTGTGGTTATGGTGTTGTAGCTTCCCTGCCAGAACCCTTGAAATGAACTGGCAGTATTTTCAGGGTATTGAAGAGCATGGCTGGGTTTAGAAGTTCATTCGTCATGTGCTTTTTGTCGCATCTGATGAATACTCAAGCAGGTACAGGAAGAAGACTGATTTGATTGCATTTTGGTCCTGTCCACCCAACACCTGAACATTCAGCTGTTTGGAAAATTTTATCCCCTACCCCTAGAATACTGACTGTACTTTGCTATTTTATTCACAGTACAGTCCTCCAGGCCCACCTAAACACTGAGATTTTGCCAACTGCCAAGGGTTTTCATCTATACCCAACCACAGGTCCTTTAAGTGAATGACTGAGGTATCAGTTCCAATCTTTAATAAACTAACCCAGCAATGCCTATAGTGCATTAGAGTATGAAGGTGTATTCCCAATATGTGCTGTACCATATGATTGATCATTCCTGCCATTGCTAAAAAGATACAGCAAGGAATATTGACTTCTTTGATATCTTTGTTTGGCTGATGATGGATTTATAAATAGTTTTCCATAGTTTGAAATCTTCATGCTGCACAATAATCTTAAATTATTGTGTTTCTTTTGTTTGAGGTATAGCAGGCCACTGTGCTTCTTTCAGAGAAGCCACAGCAGGAGCCCTGGCATTGTTCATGCTTTTTTTTTAAATTTTTTTAAAGGTTTCTTTTTTAAATTTTTATTTACTTATTTATGTGTATGAATGTACTGTCTGCATGCAGGTTTGTGCACCCGTGTTGTGCAGTGCTGCGGAGGTCAGAAGAGGGTGTCAGATTCCCTTGGAACTGAAGTTCTCCTGGAATTGGAGTTACGGACGGTTCTCAGCCGCCATGCGGGTGCTGGGGATCGAACCCAGGCCCTCTGCAAGGGCGGTCGGTGCTCTTAACCGCTAGGCCATCTCTCCAGCCCCTGTTCATGCTTTTAAAGTAACTTTTTTTTTTCTTTTTGGTGTGGAACAAAAATTCATCTAGTTCTTTAAAATTCTTTTGGCAACAACTGAGAGAAAAGGTAGGACACCTGAGTTAAGACATTGAAATGACAAGTGCAATAGATGTGTTCCAAAACCTTCCCCATGACAGGGCTATGTGCTTTCCTTAGACCCTGTATGTAGGAGGAAATTACTTTGTGAAACCTTTCCCTAGTCAATCATCTATCTGTTTTAGCAGCAAGAAAGCAGCTTCATTAATATAAAAAGGATTTCAACTGCTTTTAATTGTTAGCAATCCCTGACATTCTGGAGGTAGAGACAGTAAAAGATTGCAAGGTAAATTACAGGTTGGCCACATTTACAAAAAGATGAGGGGTTTTTGCTATTATATATTTAAAAGTTTAAGACAATGATATATATGCTATTATATCCAACCCCCCAAAATTAACATGGCATCATTGTTCGTATATCATTTTCCTCCAGTCTAATTTCTGCAGCACTGTGGTCAGTCACCAGAGGACTGGTTGCCAAGATAGCACGTTAAGTAGTCCTGTATAGTTAAGGGATGACACAGCAAGATCAGAGGTATTGTCCTGTCTGGACCCAGTCAGTGCCACTGCATGCAGAAGAAAAGACCAATCTGACCAAAGATACTTCCATCCAGTAGAAAGCCTTCTGCTTGGCTTACATAAAAAGCTGGCACCCAGCCAGGTGTGGTGGCTCATGCCTTTAATCCTAGCATTGGGAGGCAGAGGCAGAGGCAGGCGGATCTTTGTGAGTTCAAGGCCAGCTGGGGCTACAGGGAAACCCTGTCTCAAAAAGACCAAAATAAATAAATAAATAAATAAAACAATGCCGGCACCCAGTTTTCATAGTAGAAGCTGCTGGCGTGTTAGTTAAAAGCCACATATCAGAAACCCAGTGCTGAAGCCACCTCTGTGTTTTCACTTGTGTTGAAAAGAAATTAAAATCTATCCATACAGCTGCTTCAACCTTTCCTACTTTAAAGAGATTACAGAGGTAGCCAGCTTTAATATTCCAGGAAACACTCAGTTCTTAAGTTGCTTAGCTTCATCCAGGGTGGCACTGAGTAACATTTCTCACCATGCATTCACACTTTATGAATGATGCAGTACCTGTTTTTCTCGTAAGTAACTGAGCATAGCACATAGACCAAACTTAACAGAAGCCCCCTAAGGAGACAGCTCCTCTCTTACTGCACCACGCCAGTAGAATACAAAGGTTAAATAAGTCTCACATTTGTCAGAGCATTTTTTTTTTTGGATGGGATAAGGATTATAAAATTAGAAGCAACATTTGAGTTTTTAATTGCAGGTTTCTTAGAGGAAAGGGCAAATGTTTGAGTTGATAGAGATGTTATGTTATATTGCTAATGTTTTTACTGAAGCCTGCTAATTGCTTTATCTTTCTAAGTTACTTGCAAAAGTTCTGCTTGTATAAAATTGTGGTAAATGTATAAACTATACCTTATTGATTCTTATTGACATTTTATGTGTTTCTAATGCATTTTAACCTCTATTTGGAAATTGTAAGTTTGGTATACATTCTTAGATAATAAAAGCAAATGAAGTGAATCTTAACAGTCTTCTGACTATTAAAAGCAGAATTCATGCAGGCTTCCCATAGTTCTAAATATATCTCCACTAGATGATTTGCTTTGCTCCCATCATAGTCTCAACACAAGAAGTAGAAAATATAAATCTCTTAGTGTTGTTTCCTCTATAATTTGAGTGATGATCATAACATTTTTAAGAGATACTACTCTGAAACACATGGTAAATTTGAAACTATAATTTTAGACCTCAGCCTCAATATGGGAGCCAGAGGAGACAGTGTCATCTGTCATACACTCTATTTACACACATGCTCAAAATGCCTTAGAGGAGCCTACTAAATTGATTTTATTAATAACAAAAGGGACAGTGCCGTCTAAGTATACATAGCATGTTTAAATAGTAATTTCCATCAGCAGCTATCCTGTCAACGAAGTTCATGCAACAGCTCAACACTCAGGGCAAGCTGGGCTTCGTTCCTACTTCTTTTTTGTTTTTTCTTTTTTTATATAAAATTTCTTTCTCTTTCTAAAAATAGATTTTATATGGCTATCAACTCCATACATAGGCACTTCTTAAGGCCAGCTTAACCAGGAAGAAAATATGAGATGAATTTCCTGTATACTGAGCATTTTTGTGAATTAAAAATTACAATATGGGGGCTGGAGAGATGGCCTAGTGGTTAGGAGCGCTGACTGCTCTTGCAGAGGACCCGGGTTCGATCCCCAGCACCCACATGGCGGCTGAGAACCGTCTGTAACTCCAATTCCAGGAGAACTCCAGTTCCGGGGGAATCCGACACCCTCTTCTGATGTCTGCAGCATTGCACGACATGGGTACACAAACCTACGTGCAGACAGTACATTCATACACATAGAAAATAAATAAATAAAATTTAAAAAAATTACAATATGATGTCAAAAGGAAAAATGTATTACTTACTTCCATGACTGAATGTCATTGTATGCTGAGGTAATGGACAGGCACTGGTTTCTCTTAATGCCATTTGATTAAAAAGTGCTATGGTAGTATTGCCTTGATGATCTCACCAGGTGTACAATGCAGAGTGAAAGGAAAGATGCATTTTATAATGCACAAGTTGATTTACATAAATGAAACAATCTGCTGGTTGTTAAAATGTAGACCATCCCATGCTTATTGGCCACAGGGGTAACAATCTCATATTGTTGATACCAGAATTCTGCTTTCATGCATTTGCTCTGAAATGACAATAGGCTTTAGCCTTTCAGTGTTTAGATCTGCTTCATTTGGAAATCTTTTAAGTAGTAGTAATAATAATGTTTTGAGGAAATTGAGTGGAACACTAAATTATTCTCTGATACCTAAGTTCAAACTGTGCACGGCTAAAGAAGCTGAAAATCAATGCACTTTTAAAGTCATTAGAGATCATAAGTGAAATAAGTCTGTATTGCTCTAACTGAGCTTTTAGTGTGGTGTGGTATTATTATAAAATCAGCCTGAATCTGCATTAATTTCACAGTCTTTTTCTCTAAGAAGCCCAAGGGTACATGGCGAATAAAATGTACATTTCACAAGGCAGTGTTTTTATTAGTACAGAGGGCAATGAGCCATGTAGAGTAGTGACCTGCATGGTGGCCAGTGCTGCTATGAGAACCAGCAGCCAGCTCTAGGTGCTAGTTGTTTTATAGCACTGGGTAAACACAGAAAGCTTTATAGGTCTCATAGTAGATGTTCAGAAAAATGTGCCTTGTCTTGTGTATGTTAAACTTAGATCTAATCTCTGATACCTTTCAGAGAGTTACAAATTTCAAAAGTCATGAAGGTTTTCAGACAGATCAATCCCAGAGAATTTTTTGCAATTTTACTTTATATGCACTGTTGAATATTCTGAGTAATAGAATGTTTGGTTCATCAATAATTAATAATTAGTAGTTTAAATGGATTTGGTATATTCATTTACATTTGAATAGCATCAATTTATATTTACATATATATTATATTTTTAGCTGTCCATGATAAATTAGATATATTTATATGCTGACATTGTGATCTCTTGAAATTTATTTGCCAATTTGCCCTTGATGTGGTGATTCCCTTATTTGCTTCTTAAAATTGGGTTGAAAAGTTTGAAGTACAAAGCCCTGATTTGTGGATGTCCTCCGTGTAAAGCTCATCAGCTAAGGAGAAAATGGAAAATAGCTCATTTTTATTTTAGAAAATGCACCTACCTCTTACTACTTTAAAATCTTGTGGCAAAAAAAAAAAAAAGTGACCAACATCCTCCCCTAGTTTCTTTAAAAAAAAAAAAAAGCTAATAAATAAATCTGTCTACTTTGGTCAGATTAGCAAGTCAGCACTGTGAATAAAAGAGAAAAATAAGATAAAACCAAAGAGAGAGTTGTTTATTTTTATGTACTACTGAGAACAGTGTCGTCTTGTGGCGGTTCTCGTAGACTGTGTTGGTTTAACAAGCGTCCAACCCTTTTGTCTTGTTGTTTTTGTCTTTCCTGCTCCCTGTCCCCTTGTTTCCCACAGGCTGTGCGTTTGTCACATTTTCTACAAGGGCAATGGCACAGAATGCAATCAAAGCCATGCATCAGTCTCAGACCATGGAGGTACTGTATCATCTGCCCTTTCTTTGTTTTCTTCGTGCAAATGATGGGGAATGGTAAAGCAATTCTCTCCTGTGTGGATTGTTCACATGACAATCACAGATTTAAACTTTCACCATCTCGCTTTCATTCATTCATACTCATCTCCCTCTCCGCCCTCTCTGTTTCCCTCCCCCTAACCCTTCCTTCTTCTCTTTCTTCTCTGCATCCCCTCCTCCCCATTTGAAATGCACTTAGTGAAACTTTCTACTTCCTCTACAGTTGTCTTTTGAGTCTTTTATTGGAACAGCACAGGTCCTGAAATGTAAAATCATGAGGCACTTTAAACAAAACAAAGTGTCCTTCTGGACCTGGAAGATTGAATACAGTCTCCACAACAGGGTTGGTATGGACTGAGCAGAAACAGTTCCCACCTCAAATTGTTGCTGTACTGTTACTTGACTAAAGATCAAGTTATCTTTAATCTCGTCAAAAAGGATTGCTTTTGCTTCTCAGGAATATTGGAGAAAGTTAGTGATTCTCCCATTTAACAGTGAAATACTGATTTTCAGTCTCCCGGAAAATCAGATTGGTCCCCTTACTTTAAAATGTGCAATAACAGAGACCAAATCTGATCTCCCAATGAGAAATTGTGACTTGAGGAGAAGGAAAATGCATTGGTGTGAAATACACCTGTCGGTGGAGACTTGGCTCTGTGCTTTTAGTCTGTGATTTGGGTCATGACATTTCAGAATTTTGCACAAGAACATTCCAGAAGTACATGCCATTACTTACTCTGTATCATCCGACAGGATCACTTGGGAGTGCATGTGCTGCTGTGTACACTGTACACTGTATATGTACACTGTATCTCCATGTATGGGCGATCTCTAGAGGTGGTGGCCTGTGGTGTTACCTGAAGCTGTGTTTTCATATTTTGAAAAAAAGGTTTTTAGTTTTAGTTAATGTGCAAAAAATAGTAATTGTTTGAGCTTTTTTTATCCCCATTTCATTGGGGTTGTATTTTTGTTTGTTTGTTTGTTTGTTTTTGTTTGTTTTTGCAATGCTGCATCTTCCAAAGCATGCTGGGAGTTAAGTGATTATCATGCGTCATGTTCTGTGGGCAGCGTTTTGTATTGAATCAGAGGTGGGTGGAAAGGGTGGAAAGGGTGTGCATGGCATTGTCATTAAGTGTTTACTGTACTTTTTTGAGTTGTGACATCAGCATTGCAAAACCTATTGTCTTTTTTGAACATTAATTTTGACTTTGATATTCCTAACATATCTTAAATAATTAATGTGTTTTCCTTTCAGTGCAATGCATTTTTAAGACAGTCCCACTCCCCTTCCTGAAGGCAAGCGCAGGTGAAAATCGGATACGATAGGAAGTAGTAAACAGGGTTCCAGTCTTGTATACCATGCAGTCACATTTGTGATAATATTTTGATTCCCTCTTTCTCTTAGGCTGTTCCAGTACTGTGGATTTCCAGCTACTTGTCAGCTTAGACATTAAAATGAAAGTTTCATTAAGAAATAATTGTCCTTACCTATAATTTATCTTCTATTATACATGTCACTATTAGTTTTATTTCCTATTAGTTTTATTTCCTATAATTGAGGGATTTATATCCAAATTGATCTCCCATTAGATAATGTTAAGTTCTTTTGGCTCTTAGAAATGTTGGCATCCCCAAGTGAGGCCATAGAGAGTGCTGGTGTGGTCCAAGCCTCCTGTGTTACTACAGAAGTGCTCAGCGTAAGGTAGAATTGGACACGTCCCAAGCCAGAAACGTGAGGCTTTCCTGGTGGAAAGAACTGTTAGAAGTGTGAACATCTATCAACACAATCCTGATCTTTCTGTTATTAATGTCTCTAGTTTATTAAATCAAATTTGGTATGCTCCTTTTTAAAACTGGACATCCATGTTCAAACAAAAGGGCCCTTTACAAAAATTGACAACCAGATAGACAAATATATATATATATGTGTGTGTATATATATATATATATATATATATATATATATAATGCAGCACAATTATAATTATACAACTAAAGTTGTTTGTTTGGGTTTTAACTAATTACATTATTTTCAGGACTCTGGTATACATCTTTAAGCAAGATGTTCTAATTTAAGATGATGTGAATGTCTTTAAAATAACATATTATGCCTTCCATTTCCCCACTTTCCTCCACACTATCTATCCCCACTTGTTTTTTGAACAAGTCACTTTTAAAACTGCAATTGTTGATCTAATTTTATGCTTTTATATATTATCTCAATATTTAAGAACGACAAAACAATCACTGTACTACTAGGACAATATGCATTTCATGCAAAAATAAAACTTTTTCCATCCAGAATTTCTTTACATTATTTTCCTCTTCAGAGTATTTTGCTCTGTTTTAAAAAGTGATAAGGTACTGAAATATGAATCCAATAAAGAAAATGTATTAGATTTTTTTAATGGTAAAAATGTTACTTTTTCATAATTTATTGACAGTTAGCATTCCATACCATTACCCTGCCTACCAGAGCTAAAGGTTCATAGACTAGAAGTTCCCCACTGAAACTGTCACCCCACTTTTCTCACTTTTTATAATAACAGACTTGATTCACAGCTACTTTACCAATAACTACCACAGTGATAATAAGGGGAAAAGGCAAGTTTGTCTTTTAGAAGAAAGAAAAATGGCCAAAAGGGAATGGAAGGGAAAAGCTCATTTAAATAGGAACATAGCTTTTCTGGGAGGAGTCTGTCATCGTTCTGAGTTTCAATAAGTTTTTATTTAATCACTGTGGTAGAAATGCTTCCTTTTACCTCAGCACAATATAGCAAAATGGAGAACAAAAGTTTCGGGAAGAGAGCCTGCACTTGTCTGCAAGTGGCAGATGTGTCTGTCAGAGGTGCTTTGGAAAGGAAGCTCATGCTTGAAGTAGTCAGCCACTATTTTCCCTAAAGACTCTATCTATCTGAAAACTTAATTTATCCTATTCTATGGCCTTTGACCATTTCTGTCTCACTATTCTTAACTCCTCACCTTAACGGAAATTAAAACTGAAAGAAGCTGGTAAAATGGTGAGATTTATTAGAGAAGGAAGCCAAGTCGCGCCCTCCTCCTTCCATCTTAAGCTCTGTCTCTCTGACTGCAATATGCTTCTGGTTCTTTTGGTTTGCTGAGCACTCCAGAGAGAGCAGAAGAGACCTGGAAGGAGGAGGAGAGCGCTACTGAAAACACAAAGGATTACTTAGCCTATGCGTACTTTTTTCAGGTCTCTGTCCTTCATCCACGTTCTTAAAACAAAACTGACATCTCCCTACTATTCTGTAAAATTATCCCCATTGTTCCAGCATTCAAAAACACATAACTGAACATGAATGAACAAAAAGAAGGAGGAATGAGAATTTTTTTTCATTCCTATTGCAGTGTCTGCCCCTTTGTCCTCTGCCCACTAGTGGAAACCACAGACACACAAAGACAGGGCTGTCTCTGAGGCAACCAAACCATGAAGTTTAATGGAAGATGAGTTCTTTGTCTTGAAGGAAGCTGGAGAGGTGAAGGAAGACACATGGAAAGAGAAAAGGCCGTGTAATAGTAAGAGCAAGAGAGTACATGACCTTCCCACCCAGCAGATCCCCCTGAAGAACCAAACAGAACTGCAAGTTTCCTCTTGATGGCACCATTCAGAGAAGGAATATCAAACCATTTTAAACCATTCCAGACCATTCCATGTGCTCCAGATAGTTAAGAAAGATAAATCTAGTGCTGACTGAGTATCATAAAAGGGTTCAACCAAGCTGTAACATCGTCTTCACTTTCCACTGTGTCTGACCACAGGGCTGCTCTTCACCTATCGTGGTGAAGTTTGCCGACACCCAGAAGGACAAGGAGCAAAGGCGCCTCCAACAGCAGCTTGCACAGCAGATGCAGCAGCTCAACACTGCCACCTGGGGGAACCTGACAGGGCTGGGCGGACTCACCCCACAGTACCTGGCGGTGAGTACTGAGAACATGGGTCTCTGTGGGGCTTCCATGAAGGAGAGGAGCATTCTCAAAAGCTACTTTTCCCTTAAGTATGCTAAAAATTCATTGTCTATGCCTTTTGACTCTCAGGAGTTATTGAAATCACATTTGGACAGATTTTTTTTCCAAGTTAAGTTGATTAACGTAAGTGCTTGCCTCATTTAATTGGGACCTACTGTCAGCTGGGCAGAATCCCAGTACAGTAGACTTCTAAACAGTGCTTTAGGGTTCCTTAAAAAACCTGTGTCAGAAGAGATGCTCAAGCTTGATAACTGGTCATCTAAAGATTCTGCAAAAGCTGCCAGAGAACCCAGCAGCTGGCAGCAGTAGAGGTGGCAGCGGTAGAGGTGGCAGCGGTAGTAGAGGTGGCAGTGGTCATCAGGAGAGGGCCTGCAGCTCCAACTTCCTGAGCTTCAGTCTGTGCTCCTGGATCTCCCTGTGTGTCTGTGTTGATCACATCAGTTCCTCACTCATCTCTGAGAAACCTAAGAAAGCATGTCCTTTTCAGACTAAGCACCCAGTTCTTTGAACTCTTTCTTGCATTTCTTACTTTCTAAACATTTGCTTTGTGTTAAACATCACTTTGTCACTGTCTTTATTGGGGTACAGTGGCCAAAATTTAAGACAGTTCCTCTGTTAAGCTCTAAGCTGGACAGAGAGGTGATCCCTAGCATGGACTTTAAAACCACTTCCACTCTCTGTGGCCTTTGTAGTGACTGTTGGATGTAGACTGCAAAGCAGTGAGTGATCCTAAGTTTTTATTTTCATTGTGCTAAGCTGCTTCTCTACTTCTCGTTTCTGTTTTGTAGCTTCATTGTGAGTGTGATGTGGGAGTTTTTATTCTAGCCTGAGAGAGTATTAGCAAGGACATTTACATGCTGTGTCCCAATTCTGTCATTTTTACACCTTATCCCTCATCATGAGCCTTACTTTGTAGCAGAAGCTGCACTGTTTTGTCAGACAGCCCTCCCTGTTGCCTGGGAAGATGAGACAATTCCACACACTCTACCGATGAGGAAAAAGGGGGGTGGGGAGACCGAGTGCCTTTACCTGGGCTCCTGCAGCTGCCGGCGTCTATGGGCCTCAGCTGTGTCCTTCTCAGCCCTGTGCCACAGTGCCTTTTAAGGACTCGGATGTTGGTTACCTTGCTGCTTCTTACCCCGCCACCACCAGTGGGACCTGTCATACAAGAACTGTTTAATACAGAGTTTATTCATGAAGGATAAGCCTGGTTTTCCTGTCTGTGTCTGAGCTATTAACAAAGCATTGACTATGTTTACTGTCACTTTCTAGTCGGTTTTCCATTTTATTCTTAAAGATACCATGTAGATTTTTGGCACATCTTTATTAAAACAATATATTTGCTGCCTTTTTCTTAGTCTGTGGTCTAGAAATTGCATTTTTAAAATATGCCTTAATTTGTTTTTCACTAATGTGTGCTGTACAGGTATTCACAGATCCATCAGCATAATTGTATGTAACAGAATTTGTATCCAAAATTGATATCATGCTTGTCTTTTTATACTTTTTTTTTTTGGTCTTTTTGAGACCATAGTCTTGCCTGGAACTGGCTATGTAGACCAGGCTGGCCTTGAGCTCACAGAGATCTGCCTGCCTTTGCCTCCTTCCTGGCCCTTTTTCTTTACCTACTTTTATACTGCATCTGGCTCGCTCTGCCATTTCTGAGAACCCGTACGCATGCGCCTCTCCTGGTGTTCTGACATGTTTCCCCTGCTTTGCAACTCACAGAAGTCTCTAGAACAAGTTTTTTGTGACCATATCTGAAAATTACTTCCATACCTAAAAGAGATTTAAACTCAGACTCATTTATAAAATTGCCTTTTTTACCAGTTCTTAATAGGTTTTCTTCTGTTCTGGGATTAGTCTGCTGTTAGCTATGTTTTGTCCTTTCATTTGAAAGTCTGAAATATCTGAAGGGCTTTTGACCCTTAACCCTTTTTGACCCCGTGTCCATATTAAAACCACAGGTCCCAAGCCTGGCTCACCAAAGATTGATTATTCATGGAAGTAATCATTGGTGATGATTCCATGACATTCTGAATAGTCCACTTACCTCAGCAGAAGTGACTAATTCCTCAAAAATAATACGAAATTAATATGAAGAGAGGGCTGCCACTTATAAATATAATTCAAACAGTAAGGCATTTCTATATTGAAATGGATAATCCCTGTTTTTGCACCTCTCTTCCTATTTTGCTCTTTGTACGTGTGTGAGTTTGGAAGCAGGTTTGTGTGTCCATGCAGGGTGCTATTAAATATTCTAAGAAGTTGAGAAAGGTAAGTAAATGTGATAGACCTCTTTCTGGCTTTCGTTGCTATGAATGTTAATTCTCATAATGTCTTGGTGCCTGAAACCTAGGTTTAATCAGCTGCCGATAACCACAGTTCTTGGTAGTTTGTGCCATTTGATACTCATTTTTTAGCTATGGCCAGTATAGAGTTTTTCTTACTAAACCAAAGAGGCCTGTACCTACCAAGAAACTAGTGTTCAATATTAGCCTTTGTACAACTGGAATTGTGTTCTGAAAGCCATTTCTGAATAGTGAATTTGTGTTGTTTCTCCTATGTGTCTAGTGACATAGTTTCATAGAAAAATGTTAGCAATACATTGTTAATCCCTATCTCTTGATGTTCATATACATTGGAATAAAGAGATAACTACGCTTGTCCACATAGCAATCGTATCTGTATTGAGCTATCTTACCAAAGAATTATGTCTCTACATATATGCAGAGTTCAGGCAAGGACAGCACCTAAATTAGCCTGCAGTTCACCAGATTGGACAAAGATAAGAAACTCAAAAACGAAGCCACATGGCTTTACCTTGTGACACCCACTGATTCTGCACAGCAGAAAATTTTGTTTGGAAAACTGAAGTGGAAAGTATGGCTTTCACAGGCATAGGTTGATGTCATTCTGGGAAGATTCTGACAGAAGTAAAATCTGACAGATCCAGTGTATACCACATAATTCCACATCTGATAAATACTGTTTGTTTGTTTTTTCCTACCATTGAAGATCAGCTTAAGACTTGCTGACCATTTGCTTGGCCACATGGCTATAGCTGTGGTTGTGACTGTGAATAGACACTTTAATGTCTGTAGTCATCATAGTGATTCCTCTGTTGGTCTGAGTCAGTGGACCCATGTGCTTCTGAAGGAGGATAAAGAAAGCTGACCTGGGCATGGATGAGGAAAGGTCACACAGGCCCCACCTCTGATTGAGGAGAGATTGGCCGTTGATGGCTGTGGATCAATAGCTGTTTTCTCTGGGGTCTGGCTCTCATGATGGCCCCACGCCCATTTGCCATGTGGTGTGGGCAGCATTAAGTGGACATTAAGTGGGATATTAAAAAAAGAAAAAGAAAACATGAAGTTAGGAGAGAGCGGATTGGGAGGGAAGATCCTGCAGGACGTGGGGTAGGAAATGCTGGGTAAGTATGCTCAAAATACATGGTATACATGTCTGAAATTCTCATAGAACAAGGAAAAACATTTTTTAAAAGAAAGAACCAGGAAGGAAAGTGAAAAAGAAGAGAAAATGGACCTTGATTGACAGAGATGAGCTACGGTAACTGCTAGACTATAGAGAGAGATAATTAGTATGCTTTGTTGGTTTCAAAAGATTTAACACCTGGTTGTTAAAAAGAGTAAATTGATTAATTGTTTTAAGGCAGCAGTGTTAGTGAGTTTCCCCAGTGTGTGTGTTTCTTAATAGAGATTAGACGTTAATATGGATTTACAGCCCTAAGTCTAGGGACCCTCCGTACATCAACAGGCAGTGGGAGCCAACTATATAAATGTAAAGGAAACTGGCCTTGCCCCATTTAATGACAAAGTGGGTGTCTGCTCATTGTTCTGCCTCCTGTGTGCTCTTCCGCAGCTTCTGCAGCAGGCCACCTCTTCCAGCAACCTGGGTGCGTTCAGTGGCATTCAGCAGATGGCGGGTAAGTCATGAAGCATGCCGTTTCTTTTGAGGTGCCATTGTCTGAATTTTGTGTTGGTTCAGATGATTTAAAAAAAAAAAAGAAGAAACAAGGAAAAAGAAAGAACAACTACCAGATGAGCTCACTTTTTGTGTCTTGGTATCAAAATTGGAACCGGCTGCCCTGGCATGCTTCTCCTGCCTTTGCGTTCCCTGCCCGTCTGTCTCTTTGTGAAAGTTCTCAGGGGCTGCAGAGTCCTGTAGAATGTCCTCTTGAGTCATTTGTAGGGGGTTTTTAATGGGTAGATTACTGGGAGATGTCCAACAATGTTCCTTTATCTAGAGCAGCCAAAATGATTGGCAGTCCTGTAAAATTTTAATAATAGGCAGTCAATAAAAAATGTTCTAACCTCCATAATGAAGCCAGGATCTCTGGCCTACCTTTAATACAGTTTGTAGTCCCTTGATAATAACAGACAATTAACAGGGTGGCTTTTTTACTTTAGTACTCAGTTGACAGAATTGTATATCAGAAGCTTTTATGTGAAAGTATAATCTTTGTTCTCAAGAAAATCAAAGTGTGACTGTATTTGAAAGATTCCTTTTCATAATGAGCTGAGCCAGTACTTGCTGTGATATAGTGATTAGCGAAAGGTCAGCTCTACTGGGCCACCTTCCCTGCTGATACCCTACCTTAGCTCAGGGTGAGGGAGGGCAGTGTGTGCAAGAAATCAGAACACTGGTGTCCATTCGTCTGTTGGGAAAAGCACTTAGAAAAGGAAGAAAGAGCCAAGAAAAGAAGAGATTTGAGGGGGGCATATTAGAATGAGTAAGACACCCCAAATTAATGAAAGAACAACCACTTGTATAGATTAAAAGCCAGTTTTGTTTAGCATTGTGAAAACTCTTCTTTCTAATTTTTTTTCCCAAATATACATCTTTGATTTTTTTTTTTTTTCTTCTGCTTCAAATGAACCAGGAAAGCCCTTCTGTGAGGTGTCTCCTCACCTGTGCTCTGTGAGTGTCACCCCAGCAGTCCCGGCTCTGGAGGTTGAGAGGCTCTGATGCTACATGTTAGTCATTGAAAAAGTACTGCTGAAAGATATGCTGCATGTCAAATCTCTTGTCACTACTACTTTGTTTTCCTGTAATACAGCTTTTGGATTATATATATATCTTGAAATGACAGTTAAATAATTGGATCATATTTAAAAATATATGTTAGGGGGCTGGAGAGATGGCCTAGCGGTTAAGAGCGCCGACTGCTCTTACAGAGGACCCGGGTTTGATCCCCAGCACCCACATGGTGGCTGAGAACCGTTTGAAACTCCAGTTCCAGGAGAACTCCAGTCCCAGGGGAATCCGACACCCTCTTCTGACCTCCACGGCATTGTACAACATGGGTGCACAGACCTGCATGCAGACAGTACATTCATACACATAAAAAAATAAATAAAATTTAATATATATATATATATATATATATGTTAGGAAACGGACCTTGAAGCTAAGAATTACACTAAATAATGTATAATTTTGTGAAGAGATATGAGTAAAATATTCAAGGGATTTCTATATTTTAAATAAAAGAGCCGGGCGTGGTGGCGCACGCCCTTAATCCTAGCACTCAGGAGGCAGAGGCAGGCGGATCTTTGTGAGTTCAAGGCAAGCCTGGTCTACAGAGCGAATTCCAGGAAAGCTGGGGCTACAGGGAGACCCTGTCTCAAAAAGACCAAAAATAAATAAATAAATAAAAAATAAAAAAAGAAAAATATCTCAGTTGCAAGCTCCTAAAATAAATACTAGCATTTGTCACATTTTCCGCAGATGGGGGATTTGTTTTGCTTCTAGTAGCATAATCCCACCCAGAGTCAAAAGTGGGACTTTTCTTCAGAGGAGGTCTCAGGCTCTCCCACTCCCAAAGCTGCACTCTGCAGGTCACTTATTCCTGAGGCCACTGCCCAGTGTGGACAGAGTGGCCTGTTCCATTAGGATGTGTGTGCCAGATACAGGTCAAGATTTTAGCACTCATATGCTCTGTGTACTCATTTGAAAATTAAGGGTATCTAGGAATCACCTGAAAAGGTGCCGTAGAGCAGATGGCTAATCTAAAGGCATTTTGTAAATGCTCTGAGCTGTCCAAAATCTCAATTTCTTGAGCCTTCACCATGTTAAATTTACCACACTAAGTCTTCACAGGCTGTGAAATCAAATACTGAACATTCCATTATGTGCCAACATCTTGGATATTTATAGTATTAAAATACAGGTGTCAAGGCTCTTTCCTTCTTAGTAGTTTTTATAAAAGGTACCCCTGATTTCTATAAATGATCAAGTCTGCTCTTTCTAAGTACCTGAAGCATTATGGTTTGTGATATTTTCTTTTTCCAATAAAAGAATGGACTATCTTGTCCCCAAAGTTGGACTTAACCTTGGTAAGCCTTGCCTTTTGTTCTTCTTGTCACCTACCCCAGCGTCATGAAATAGTCATATTGAATTAGTGACATAGATTACTAGCTGAGTCCTCCGAAGTGGGTGGTATCTGCTAGTCCCTAAAGCTGTTCCCCTCTCCCTCACAAGAGTATCTCTGAATATTTCATACTGGTCAGTGTTCTTAGCCACACTGACCTTCAAAAGAGCAGAGCCTGGCCCAGTGGCTAATGGACTTGGCCTATCCTCCTGTAAAGGTGCTCTGGACTATTTCTGAATAGAGGAATGAATAAATTTGCAATTTGACAGATGTAAATTTATATTTTGGATGCATTCCCAATATTACTTATGTAAATACTTATGTTTTTTAATTAATAAATTTGGCCTTATCCTTGCACATAAACCAAAAAGCATTGTATTAATAATGTCACTGTCTTCACAAATACATTGTTGAGAGTTTGGAGATCGTTTGTACAATATAACCATGTTACAGAGCACATTGTGCATAATAAAAGCACAATGGAAGCTACTAGATCACACACACTCTAGCTGCCTTTCTCCCCCACCCCCACTCCCACCAAATAAGGCCATGTGGCTCTGCAGCTGTCTCTGGGAGAGTTAAGGACCTGTATGCTGTGGCCTTGCACTCCTGCCCCTTGGCACATAGGCTAAGGCAGACTAAATCACGTGGTGTGGAACTGCCCACCACCCCCAAAAAGCCTCCCAAAGTCAGAAAACTCCTCTTGTTTGGTGCATCCAAAGGCTCTCCTTCTGGCCCCTTCATGCTGCCCATGTGGCTGTCTAGGTCAGGGTGTCTCTCCTGATGAAGGGTCTGTTCAGGTTTTTTAAGAGATGACCCTCTCCCTTCCAGGCCTCATTATACTGTATCTGGGATGACATATCTCTCCCACTTCAAAGCCTTTACCTGTGTGCCCGCACCCTGGTCTTGAGGCTGCCTCTCCTAATAAAGCTCGTACTGAAGGGTAATTTCATGTCAGCTCCTTTTGGACAACTGCTGCACCCAATCTACATCTCTGGTTTGTAGCCCCAGTGAGCAACACTTTGTACTGTAGTTGTGCATCTGCTGTGAGGTTTTCCTCAGAGAATTTTACCATTTTTCTTTCAAACTAAAAATAAGTACAAACTTTTCATGATTTTTAATATCAGTTTCATTTAGGATAGAGAATATTCAAGTACAAAATGATGAAAATTTATATATTCATAACCATTAAGAAAAAGAAAAGGAAATGCTGTAGGACTACTTAAGGAAGTCACTGAATACAAATGTCCCCTGAAATATGACTTATCAAGTTTTAATCTACTTAAGATTCCAATGTTCATAGTTATATTCCTAAGAAATATTATAATAAAACGTCTAAGATTTATTATTCTTCCAGTGAAAGGCAACATTTTAAACAAATATGTAAGATATTTTAATGAAAATAATAGGGTCACAGCAAGGCACCAAGCCCAGTGAGGCTCTGAGACATAAAAGGTCACAGTGGTGCACAGTCTGACACAGAACACCTCAGAAGATGGCTAACTGGGTAATCGTATGAAAAGTTCTCTACTATTGATTTAGATTTAACTCTGTAAAAACTTGCAAAGCATATCTCCAGTTTTTCTGTTTAGTAGATAACAAAAAAGGTTAATCCTTGAATAAAAATGTAATCCACCATCAAAAAACACAAAATTTTTTTAATTACCCTTGTTCTGTTTTCTAAATATTATAGAATATAAACACATGCATTTGTTTATGTGCTCAATGTACATCCATTATGGACAAACCTCCACATACTAATATTTTATACATTCTAAGTCTATCCATTTTCCTGTGAACTTTGTGATTTCATTTTTCTTTACAGTTGAATTATATTCCATTTTATATAATGTACCAGATTTTCCTTATCCATTCATTTGTTGATGTCAACTAGGTTGGTTCCATTTATTTGCTGTAGTGAATAAAGCCACAATTAAATGTTAGGGGACAAATATCTCTTATAGTAAGATATAGAGGTCTCCAGGTAGATGCTCAGGAGTAAGGTAGTTGGTTCATATATGGTAGCTCTAGTTTTTATTTTTTGAGGAACCTCCAAACCAAGAGGAGGAAATATTTACTAGCTATATATCATAAAAGGGGCTAATATCCTGAATATACAAAGAACCACAAGACTTAAGTACCAAGAATATAAAATTACCAATCAGCACATGGACAAATTGAATAGACAGTTGTCAGAAAAAAATATATATATAGATATAGATATAGATATATAGCCAACAACTTTTTTTTTTTTTTTTTGTCTTTTTGAGACAGGGTCTCCCTGTAGCCCCAGCTGGCCTAGAACTCAATCTGTAGACCAGGCTGGCCTTGAACTCACAGAGATCCACCTGCCTCCACCTCCCAAGTGCTAGGATTAAAGACATGCACCACCACACCCAGCAGCCAACAACTATTTTTCCCATCCAAGTACTAACCAGGCCCAACGCCACTTAGCTTCCAAGATCAGACGAGATCAGGCACATTCAAGGTGGTATGGCCGTAGACAGCCAAAAACTATTTTTAACAGTGTTCAACATCATTAGTCTTCAGGGATGTGAAAATTAAAACTACTTTGAACTACCCCAGTCAGAATAGCTAGCACCAAGACATCCAACAATCAACGTAGGAGAGGATATGGAGAGAGGGGAACCCTTATTCACTGCTGCTGGAGTGCAAATTAGTACAGCCATTATGGAAATCAGTTTGGAGGTTCTTCAATTAAAACTGTGATTTCTCTAAAAGGGAACAAAATATGGAATTTAAACATAGAACTGGATTTAGGATCAAATCTTCATAAGTTAAATCCTTTTATATATACTTACTCCCTCTTCTTGAAGGTGTTATTTTCCCTCTTAAAATTTCTAATAAAAACTTTAATAAAAAAAAATGTTTCTATATGAAACAAATCTAAATGCAGAGGGAAATCACATGATGGAGCAGAAGTAATCATCTTCTTGAAACAGGTCTCCCTGCAAGACCAGCTGGCAGAACTCACAATTTCTTACTCATTTCATTACTTATATTCAGTAAATTTCTGAAATCTGAGTAACTTGGTGTCTGAATATGACTTAAGAATCTGATTTTTCCTAGGAAGAGAAAGGAACAAGGGTCAAGTATTCTTTTGATCTTTAACTTCTTCATATCTCAGAAGATTATCATGATGGGAAGATGAGAGGAATAGTTCACGTTAGCACTTAACCTGGCTCCTTCTATATCATGTAGTTTGTTTTCAGAGCATGCCAGAAACAAAAATCATCTTTTATACCTACAGTACAGTTTGAAAAACAGAGGTATGAAATAGTTAAATAAGTTATGTGAGACCACATGGCTCAAATACCACTTCATAAAGTGGTTGGCATCCCATTTTACAGGGGGCAAGTGAGGTTTAGCAGAGGGCCTGATAAACCTGTCCCCAGGTCAACTAGTGGGTATTGATTTATATTTCAAATCCACTTCATGCTGATCCAAATCCTGAGCTCCCTGTCACCCCCAGGCTTATCAAACAATGCTGTGTCCTAGCCAGGCCAGGTGTGTTTGCATAAACACAAGCTGGAGTAAGATTCCTACACAGATGGCTCTATGGGCCAAGTAACAGGTCCCAGCTGAAATTAGAGCCCAAAACTGCTGAAGATGACACTATGGAGAACAAACAGGAAACTGCCTCCTTTAGTTCTGGAAAATGTTTCCAGTTTAACAGTAGGAATTTAAAATACTTTTTTTAAGTTTCTGATTTTTTTTCAGTCTCATGTAGCCCAGGCTAGCCTCAAACTCAATATATGTGACCAAGGATGACCTTCAACTCATGATCCTCCTGTCTCCACCAAAGTGGTTTCTTGATGCTGGATAGAACCCAGGGCTTTGTACATGCTAGGCAAGCAAGTACTAGCTGATCTACATCCGCAGTCCTAGGATAAGAAATTCTTATATCATAGAGATTTGAAGCTATAAGTGGAGAGAAATCTGCTGATATACAAGGTGGAGCTGATTCATTTTCATTCTGACTTTCAGTAAGGCCAATATTAGTTCCAGTAGTCTGCTCTAAATTTTGAAAGTAACAATTAATTTTAGCGTACAAATATTTGCCTAAAACAATACGCTAGTTCTCCTCTTGTCAGTTTAAGATCCAGTCCCTGAGAAGATTCTCTCATAGTGTCCTTCACGAGTGGAGAAGAGGGCTATGAGAACAATGTCTGGGCATCCGAGAGGCTCTGCTTGGAGCAGCTTCTGGCGTGAAGTGCAGGCACAGGCCACAAAGACCCTGTGTTCTTCTCTGAATCTCCAGCCGTCCGCACCATAGACACTTCCTGTGAATGCGCTAATAGGTCTTATGAGAACGTTCTATAACCACCCATCTGTCACTTTTTAACAGACCTGATTGGCAAGCACTTGTAACAACTGACATCTGTTCTCGCTTATTGATATGCAGATTTATGGTAATTGCTATGAACAATAAGACACAAAATTACCTAAGGTGAACATTAAATTAAATTTTCATGCCCTCTCCTTATAAATAATTTTTTTTAATCTTAAGTTTCAAGTAGGCATATTGTGCCTCTGTTTTGTACATAATTTCATTTAAGGTTTTTTTTTTTTTTTTTCCTAAATAGTGAATAAGAACTTGAGTCTCCTTACTGCAGCCTCTTTCCTTCTGCCGGCATCATAGTAACTCACCATCAGATTTCCTAAAACCTGAATGTTTCGCATCTTTAGTCACCTAGATTATTGCCCTTGGTTTGAAGCCTGCCCAGCTGAACAGAATTCTTCATAAAGTTAAATGTGGCCATCTTTCTTCTCAGAAAAGCTGCTGGCCAAGCCAGAACCAGCCTCCAGAGGGTGACAGGCGCCTTTCCGTCTGGTGCCCTTTCATGGTGATTATGTAGGAGTAGCAGAGAAGGAGCAAGTGGGGGATTCCCGGGAAGGCGCCTGAGACAGGAACTGAGGAAGAGGAAGATGGGAACACTGGCACTGGAAGAATAAAAAGTAAAGGAGGCTTGCAAAGGGGTGCTCCAAACGGGCGGAAGCCAAAACCCACCTGAGACTCCCCGTGGAGCCCCCACTGTTGGCCCGGCTAGAATAAGGCAGAGCTTGTAAACGGGAGGAGAGAACTCCCATTCCAGCAGCCTAGGATGGGAAGAACCGAAGCCAGAGGGCGTCTCAGTGCTCCAGAAAATTCTAGTAGGCCAGGGAGCAGAGGGAGACTGTGAGCTCGTCCTGAGCCTGCCCTCGCCCAGCCGCCCCACCCGGCTTCCTTACAGGGAGCCTGGCCCTTTCTACAAACAGCTGTCCCCTGAGGGGAAAGGGTCAGTGAATGAGATATCTGTGTTCCTAGTCAGGGCCCCCAGGCCACACATACATTTGTGGCAGAAAGAGTCCAGATGTCTGTCACCAGCGATGCTTTGTGAAAGTGTTCAGAAACACTGTGCCCAGCAAACCCTCCCAAACTCCTACTCCTAGGATTGGTGCCATGGTGTAAGTGGACATGAGATGTTGGCAGTGTTTAGAGCAGAGGCTGCTGTGGGAATGCCATCATAGAAGGATGGCCGGGAGAAAAGGCATCAGGCTTGTGTTGGGCCTGGCAGAGGGAGAAGCCCCGGGTCCTGTGTTCACCCTCTGCGCAGCCTCTGTTCATCTGCCGTGAGAGAGGCCAAGGAGGAACAGGCCTTTCTGGGGCTCCAGGGCTGTCCCGCGGCATCTACTAGTCCCAGCCCTGCTGGGTCCTCCTTCAGCAATGCCAGGGAAGGGAAGGCCACTAAGGGTGGAGACCGGCTCAGCGGGCTGCTCCGTCCCCTCTGTGCCTGTGCCTCTTCTCTTCCGACATTTTCTTTTCCTCTGCGTTAGCTGTCATTCTTCTCCATTCCCACTAGCACGTAGTAACAGTCCTGGCTCTGAGCTTCTCATCCGATGGTTTCCTGCTAGGATTGGGTCTTTTGCTGTTACCTAGGTAAGTCCACAGTTACTCAGCTTTTTAGGGTCTGTGCCAAAAAAAAGCTTCACACATGACATACATGTTTTTCATAAAATTTCTTAGGGTTCACACAACCCATCAGTGGATCTCCAACTGTGTAGAAGAAACAGCGTGTAACAGACTTAGTATTAACAGGCCACACAGATCCATCTGCTCACTGACACAACTGCAGCCTATAATCTGTGGATGAAGCAACAGGATAAGATGGATAAAAGGAGATGAAATTAAGAAATGAAATAATTGATTTGGAGGGAAAACGCAGCACAGAGTTATGAAGTAGCTGCTGAGCAACTCAGTTCTCGAGTACTAAGAAAGCGAGAGCATCCCTTCACTCCACAGTGGACCAGGCTTTCCTGTGCTTCTCTCTCAAACCACAAATCAAAGACTTTGATGAGAATTTGATTCTGGGTGTGGGCTTGTTTTCAGAAACTGGTGACCTGGAAGGATTCTCCCTGACCTGGCACCTGGCAACCTCTTAGGGCCCGGGCTTCCCTGATGTTTATTCTCAGGGTCTTGCACGGGGTCTGGCCGAGTAGACGGGGGAACGGACTGATGAGCGAGTGCAGGTCCCCCGACTATCTACTCTGCCGCTCTTCCTTCTCCCTCAGATCCCTCAGGTGCTAGGACTGACAGTGGGCTTTCCTTTCTACCTTGGCCAGTATCTTGCCCTTACATGACAGTGTGGTTATTGGACAGTGAGACATCCCCCAGAGTATAAACCAAAGTTTAATGTTCTGCCTAGCCTTTAAGGGTATCAGGAAGGAAAGGTTGAAGAGGGTGTCAGGTGGTGACATGTGTGAAGGGAAGAGTGTAGGGACATACCCCCACCTGAACTCATGCAGGGCCAGGGCAGCGGAGGAGACCCCCACTGTTGCCAGCTTGGCCCCAGCAGAGGACAAGGTGAGGGATATCTGTCTAATGAGTATACTGTGAGTTAGTTAATGATGGAAGAAAAACAATGAATATGTGGTGTTGATGTAAGTACCAAAGAATTATCTGGAGAAAAATAAATAAAAACGTTTGGCTGTAGAGACAGTATTTTTTTTTTCTTTTTTTTTTTTAGACAGGGTCTCCCTATAGCCCCAGCTGGCCTAGAACTCACTCTATAGACCAGGCTGGCCTGGAACTCACAGAGATCCACCTGTGAAGGCATGTGCTACCACGCCCAACTTAAAGATGGTTTTTAACCAGCCATCTCTTGGTGCTGTAGTGCAGTCATCTGATTGATACCATTAAAACATTGGAGGGAACGTTAGGCACAAGAGAAGACAAATGGACCTGTACAAAAGGGCCTCCCTCTTTGCAAGAACACACTTTACAGGTGTTCTTATCACCTGTCTGAATGGAGTATGGAGTGTGAAGTGTGTTGGTGAGGCTTTCAGGAAGTACAGTCCTGTATTAGGTCCAAGTGGGTCTCTGCTAAAGGCAGGCAGCTCCCATTTTCCTCCACTTCCACTGTGCTAAGGTACTTCTTCATACCAGTCTTCTAATAGATACGGCACTGTTTAGCCCTCATCAGAGGGGCCAGGAGAGCTCCCTTCCCCTGAGCTTCCCATCTGCTGTATTCACCAGACTTCACAAATGCTCTGTCCTGCTTCTATGTGTTCCCATCAGAGAAGTATTTAGGTGGCTTTCACCTCCATTCAGAGATCCAGTGTCTCCTGGAGGAAGGCAGAGGATCATTTTGAGCATCATAAGAACTCATTTTACAGCAAAGCTATCAGGAGCTTCTTGTCTAATCGGAAGGCCAGGCAGAGGAGCAGGTGGGAGCAGTGGTATCTGCAGGGCTTGGCAGCCAGGCACTGTGTATGCTCAGGCAGGGGCCTGAGGCTCCACCCCAGTGCCTGGGGCATGTTAAGAGATGTTGCTAGAAAATCTGTCTCCCCTAACACATAACGGAAGCAGTACCAAGTTACGCTTCTAAAACAGATTGAATTCGTTCAACAGTTATTACAAATCTGGGTGTGAGAAATGAGAAGGTAAAATTAAGCCGATTACTATAAAATTCCTGAATATAAGAAGAGAAATATTGTTTCTTTATCTTACTGTAAGGTACAGCATGGAAAAATACCTCAACTATTCAGAGAACCTGTAGACTGAGAAACAGAAGGGGCAGGAAGAGAAGGTGGTGAAAGTGCGAACAGTGTAGACGGTGGGCAGGCTGCAGCCCAGCCTCAAATCATGGCCCCATATCCCTCAGCCCAGCTAGCCCTCTTTCAAATTTTCATCTGTACTTTGTTTCTTAATTTTTACTAATTAGAAATTCATTATAGTTTTAAATGATGTTGGTTATGGGATTAAATGCTGATTGATTGATTGATTGATTATTTCTGTGTATGTGCATGGAAGTATATGCCACCACAGTCACGTGAGGACAGCTTGTGGGAGTTGGTTTCCTCCTTCTAACATGTGTGTCCTGGGGATTGATATCCAGTCAACTGGCTTGACAGCAAGTACAAAATAATAGATTAAGTTTCTAAGGCGCTGCCGATTTGTGTTCATCATATATTGAGTTCCTACTGTGGAGACACTAGGATAAATCTGGAGTTCAGTAGCAGTGACAACTGTAATAACTAACATTCACTGGGCATCTACATCATGATAGAGAAATGTGCATTCATGTATTGATTCGCACAACTTCTGAGTTCCTGTACAGTTAGTATGGCCACCCAGTCATCAAAAGAAATGGAGAGATAGTAATTTGCCTAGATTCATGGAGATGGAAAAATGACAAAGCCAGGATTAGAACCTGTACCAGTACAACTTCAGTGCAGGCACATTTAAGCAATGAACAGTAATTTCCTCTGTAATATCTTATTGTGCACCTGCCAAGTTCAGGGATCTAGAGTTTACCCCCAGAGCTCCTCCTACAGCTACCTGTACCCAGATGCCGCCATTTCCAGACAGCTACATCACAGGTAGTTCCCAGACTGCAGCCCTCCCGTGTCAGTCAATACAAAGATCTCTCAACTTCTCTAGTTACCTCTACATCACTGAGAAGAGGTGGTAAAGGGACGATCCTGAGTTAGGACTGGCACTGCCCCACTGAGCTGACTGCTCAGAAATGCTGGATACCATGCAGGCACCGTTTCTTAGTACCCCCAAATTAGAAGGTGGATTCATAAAGACTCGGAGAAGGTGTCCTCTGAGAGGCAAAGAGTCCAGTTCCTTCTGATATGGCGTAAACACACACACACACACACACACACACACACACACACACACACCTCTGAGGGATCTTATGAGCGTGGGATCACAGAAACAAACACAGAGCTGGGTAATGATGTTTTGTGAGCTGCTCATCTAGGCACTAGGAAAGCTGGGCCTGGGGCTAACATCCTTTTCTTTTCCCTTCACAGGCATGAATGCTTTACAATTACAGAATCTGGCAACGCTGGCGGCTGCTGCAGCTGCTGCCCAGACCTCAGCCACCAGCACCAATGCAAACCCTCTCTCTACCACAAGCAGTGCTCTGGGAGCCCTCACAAGTCCCGGTGAGTGGAAGGCCTTCCTCTCCCCTGCACACGATCCAAGACCAACGTGCATGCAAGCCCTCGTGCACCCACAGGCAGAGGGTGAGGCTGGATAGATCCAGACAGAGCCAGGAAATGTGCACTGGGCCTCTAAGTTATTATATTTCTTTTTCTTTAAAAAAAAACACATTTTATATCTATGCTCTGCCTATGTGTATATAAGGGCACCTGTGTTGTGCAGTGCCTGCAGAGGCCTGCAGAGGGTGTTGGATCCCCTGGAACTGTAGTTAGAGTGATTATTAACCACCAGGTAGATTCTGAGAATCGAACCTGCATCCTCTGAAGGAACAGTACTGTTAACTGCTGAGCCATCTCTCTAACCCCATATATCTCTTACTACCTTTTCTTGAGCAAAATTTGAATGTGTATGTTCTAATTTTCCAGGATAAAAATGAGAAACGTTTTCATTGAAAAAAGCCCCACATATTTGTTTTGTTTTTAAAAAGCTTTTGTTTGTTCGATAGTCATTCAGGCCTCAGCACAGAGGCATTTGGGCTCTTAGTCCTGCTTTTTATGGCTCATCCTCTTTTTAGAGAAGCAGTTTAGGGATTTTCTGTTGATTCTCAAAGTCTCTGATCTCTCTAGTATTGGATTTTACACCAGCTCCATCGGTCACCTATGAGTTTAAAATTCACGATCTATAAGGTTTCATTGATGATCACATTCTGGCCTATGTAATTCAGTCTTTTTTCCTTTAAAATTTTTCATGACATTTTTTTTTCATGTAAGGCAGATATAACCTGGTTGCTTAGATACTGTGATTTGTTTTCTTAGTTTTAAAAAATAAGATACAATGCTTCAGTGGCTTGCTTCCCTGAGTTTTCTGAGCAGATAAATAATCTCATCTCTTCATTTTCTATTACCTCTGAGGAAGTCTGTGTGATCTCCAAACTTGCTTCTAACTTTGAAAATCCTATGACCCTCCACTAGCTGTGCCCAGGCGATTAGCTAGATTGTAATTTTTCAAGGTTTTCTTACAGAAAAATAGAAAATGAAAGTCACACCATGCTAGAGACCAACTTTCTCAAGGATTCTGATTTCAAAGAGCAATAAGGCATGCCCCTTGAGCGTGTGACACTGAAGGGCGACGCAGCCTTGGACTCTTCATAAAACATTATACCAGTTCAGTTTTAAGGGAAGAAACCCAAGTGATATTTAGGAGAATCTGGTGGATTTATTCCTAATGTGCTGAAACCTCCCAACAAAAACAGATAGGTATAGTGACTTTACTCTTTCAAGTATTTCAAAAATACTCCATGTGGGCTTCATTTTATGCAGTAAATACTATTCCTGAAAAATCAAGTTTTGTCAGTTCTTTCAAGAAATTAAGCTATAGCTTTAATTTGATCCAGACATTTATCAGAGTAAACCCTTGAATGGCTCTGTGTTAGTTACAAAAGAACTGACTGAGAAAACAACCTAAGGAAAGAAAGGCTTATTTTTCCTCACACTTCAAGTCCACATGGCTGCAGGAGCCTGAGCCAGCTCCACAGTCCCATCACAGGGAGGAAGCAGAGGACAGGTACTGGTGCTCAGCTCTCTTTCTCCTTTTTATTCAGTCCCCAGTCCAGAGACCATGCCACCCACACTTAGAGTAGGTTTTCACTCTTCAGTTAAACTGCTCTAAAAATGCCCTTCCAGACAGAACCAGAGGTTTATCTCCTAGATCCTTTCCAGTTAATGATACGAATCATCACAGACCCCTTTTAAGGAAGAAGGCTCAGCTTTAACATAATTAGTTTCTCCCTCATAAAAAATAACAATGATCTTTTTAAAGTACATTAAATGTGAAAATACCATATTTCAATAAATAATATCTGTAAGGTATATTACAGTGCTATATGCTCTCCTTGTGTGGGAATGTGGCAGTGAACTAGAAACATACTATTTTTGAGTCTGTAGGTCTTGCAATAGACCTCAGAAAATAAGCAAATACATGTTAATGTATATGTTAAAACAAATTAAACAGAATACGATGGACAGTGAAGGGAAGGAAGGAAGAAGAGCACCCTCTGTCAAAAGGTGGTATTTGATCCAAAGCCTGAGTAGAGTAAAACAAGCCATGTCTTCAGAAAAGTCCAGAGGCTGTGAGGCAGGAAGGAGCTTGCTGTGGTGGTAAACCAGCAAAGAAGTCCTGGTGCTGAGAGCAGACAGGGAGGAGAAGGGGAAGGCGAAGCTAAGGCCCCAGTGGACCCATAGCCGTTTTCCTAGTCGGCTTTCCCATTGCTGGGATGGAACACCCAGCATAACAACATAAGGAGGAGGAAGGTGTCTTTTATGCATGGTTGCTGAGGGTTTGGTCCACTGTCATGTAGCTGTGTGTCGGGGCCAGTGTGGGACAGAATGTCATGTTAGTTTATGCATGGTTGCTGAGGGTTCAGTCCACTGTCGTGTAGCTGTACGTCTGGGCCAGTGTGGGACACAATGTCATGTTAGTTGGGAGTGTGCAGCAAAGGAGGCTGTCTGCCCAGTGGCAGATAGGAAGCAGAGACATACAGGAAGAGGCCAGGACAAGATACAAGCTTCCAACAGTACGCACCCATTAAACGGCTTCCTCCAAATAGGCCCCACCTCCTCGAGGTTCCTCAACCAGGAGCCCAGCTTTCAACGTAGGAGCCTATAAGGGACATTTAAGATTCAAACCATAATGCCATTCCATCCAGTATGGTGAGGATCATGAATTATTTTTATCATCTTCAAATATGGGATGCTCAGCCCAAGAAGATGGCCTGTTTGTTGGAGGGGATTTTAAACATATGTGACCATTCCATTTTCTTCTGAAACCACAGTTAAGGAGAAAATATGTTTGACAATGCATTTGCCTTCCTCCTGCTTTGGTCAAAATGTACCACTAGCCAAGTGTCCCTCTCTTTCTCCTAAGGTGCTACCTAAGGTATCACTGAAAGTGATTTTCTCTAGTGAAAAATGCTTTGCATAATACCTAAAACGATTTATTAGAATCTTGAAGTGTAGCAATATAAACTATTTAAATCTGCATTTCAGTGAGTTTTCCTGTGTGTCTTTAAAAAGATCGGGGATTTAAGTGAAAGTAAGTTTCTTTGTCTCACTTCCATCAGGGATTTTTTTCAAAACTGCAAAAACGTGGTTGGGAGAATTCCTGACTCTACTTCATCAGGGCGCTCTGTGAAATACTGTTGGAAGCCATTCGTAAGGCCGGTGCTATTATTTATCTTTTAAATAATAATAGACTGTACCAGGAACAGTCACAGTGAGCATGAAGCTGCATCTCTCCTACACAGGCCTTGACTTTACTCTGTGTTTTAATATGTCTCTTAAGCTTCAGACAAATTTGTCTAGAAAGGAAATTCCCTTTTCTTTTAATCCCAAAACTATTATTTTTTTCATAATTGTAAATTTATCTTTTTCAATTTTGCACACCCAGAAAAAGTCTCCCTACAGCATTATTATAAATGATTTTCAACACTCTTGGCTTTAAAACATGAAAGATTAAGCTTTAATGTTTGTTTTTTAAAAATCACCATAGGCAATAAATAGGTTCTTTTGTCTTGTGGCCTTGAAATAAAAATTAAAATAGTTTAAATTGCCCATGGTTAGAATAAGTGCTTCATGCAATTATCAGATGGTAGTGAATAAAATTAGAAATTAAATCATGAAAGAATAAAAACTGGGTAAGTGCATATTATTCCCTTTATGAGTTCCTTGTGGATCTTTTGAAGCTTAATTTAATCATATTTCTCGTCTTTTATTTTGATATGATAATTTTTTCTTTGTTTACTTCAGTCCCCTATTTAGTTAATTAATTCTTGGGTCATTTCTTATTATTGAGTTTTTAGCTTGTTTTTGAGTACCTGTGTCTGTGTTCATGAGGCAAACTCTATACAAGCCATGCAACCAGGTTATTAAAGAAAGGTAATAATACTTGTTTCCCACACTGTGTTTACAGATATATTGTTTTTGTCTGGTAGTTTTGAGAGTTTGGAAAACAGAATTACTTTTACTACATGTGAACCGTCCTTCGGCATTTTCTATCTAAAACCTAAAATGTATTCACATGCTGCAGTGTTTCACTGACCTCCTTCTGCTTTCTTTTCTTTTCTTTTTTTTTTTTTTTTTTTTTTTTTTTTTGGAGAAACAGATGTTTTAAAATTCTCCAAATGTTTCTGTAAGTGGAGACTCAGTCAAGTGCACACTTCAGAATAATGAGTAATTTCTTTCAAGAGTATAAAGCATTTTAAAATGCCAGGAAGCATTATTCCATTCCCACTGTCAGCTCAGAAGAGTTTTCGGGTTGAATTCCAGCTCGTCCTTCCCACCTGCAGTCTCTTTAAAGACTGAAACAGTCACAGCATTCTAGGGAAATGCTGGTGCCCCCTGCTGGAAAATTTGAGATTAGGGGAGGTGAAAAGTGTTTTCATGTAATTCAGACCTTCCCTGCCCTCCTCACATAGGAATTATTGATGAGTGGGTACTGTCTTTGTCCCCCAGGCATCTGCATGTGTAACAAGATAGAATTGTCCCCCGAAGTTTCGTTTCTAGGAGGCCTTGTCACTTGGAATGTGTCAGTGTCTATATCACGGGAGAATCTGCACTTGCAGGGGGAAGTGATTGACAGCCATTGAGCCACATGTGTGAGCCTTCCAGTCTGTGCAAGTCCAGTGTATAAAACACATACGGGGCCCCATATTCCCCAAGAGTAACATATAGGGTGTGCTGCGGCCCAGAGGGATGGACAGACAGAAAAGACAGAGAGACCATCTCCTCAAGGCTACTGCAGTTGTACCTCAACTTCAGGAAGGCCAAGACCAAACTTCTCCCACTGACCTATTCTTCTTGCCACCTTCCACTCCATTCAGCCTAACTGGATGCAGTGGATGAGTCTGTAATGTGCCATATCATTCTTCATCCTGATTGGTTCACCCTATGAGCATATTTCCTCAAAGTTGGTGCTAACCTAAAGGAGGCCCATGCTTCCACTTCCTCTCTGCTACTAGAAGAGCCTACAGTATAGTTCCTAACCTCTGATCAATTTGCACACCATTGCACAAATAAAATGGCACCTCTTATACACTTAGACTTTGGCTCACTCTGATCTAAGCTAAAGTGAAATAAGCTGAGTGTGGCACTCAGGCCCTCCCTGGCTGCTCCATCCTTTCATGCCACTGCTCTAGGACAGCCAGCACCCCGACCACGTCAGGCCATTCCTCTCCAAATACCTGGCTGGCTTTTCCAATTTTCTTCTTGATACTTTGTCTTCCTAGAAACTCTTCTCTTCCCCATTCTTCTTAGAAGATCTCATACATCCTGTTTACAGCAGTGCTTGGTCTTGAGATTACATGTAGGTGTAAAATTGGCTTTTTAAAAACACAAACAGCTATTTCTATAAACTAAACCAGTGAAATATGTTGAAGTAATGAATAAAAATTGTTTCATGTAAGCTAATGCTTACCTTTTAAGAATCAATACAACTGTATTGTCTTCTCCATCAATGAAGCCTTTAAAGCAGTGTGGTCTTCTACATTATTCCTCTAACATAAATACATAGATAATTCTAGCCCTGCGGCACTAGCAGCTTCTTGAGAAGGAGGTTACAGACTCCTTCAGGCCGAGGAGGAAGGACAGAAGTGTCAGTCTGGAGTAGGTGTTCTCACAGTTTCATAACACCTTCCTTTCTGCTGCCAAAGTGTGTGCTCCCTCCCGTCACTGACACTCTCATCAGCATCTCACAGTTGCTTGTGTGTTTGCCTGTGTCTCACACCCCAGATAGCAATAAACTTTTAAAGTAGAGAGTTTCTGTTTGCAGTTCCCCTTGCGTTTGCAACACTACACACTAGCTTTCAAAGGGTCATTCGTAGTTTGGGGTTTTTTTTATAATGCAGTGAAATAGCAATGTGAAAACAATCTAAGATCAGTGTGTAAGAGGCATTCCGGTGCACGCATCTCTGCGGAGACGACCAACCCAGTCACAGGGATGTCGACAGGGTTGTGGCACCCACCTTCCAACATAGGATTTGGTAAAGGGATCCACACATAGCCATGCCTTACATGTAGATACTTCTGACAATAATACTTAATAAATCAATACTAACCAGGCGTGGTGGCACATGCCTTTAATCCTAGCACTTGGGAGGCAGAGGCAGGCAGATCTTTGTGAGTTCAAAGCCAGCCTGGTCTACACAGTGAGTTCCAGGACAGCTGGGGCTACAGGGAGACCCTGTCTCAGCAAGACCCAAACAAAAAAAAAAAAAAAAAAAGAATAAATCAATACTAACATCAATGACTAACTAAAGTCATATGAAGCAGAGAGTTTTTTGCAAGAATTTTATAAAGTGTGGCTTTTGAGATGCTCTGATGATGTCATAATACAGAACAAGGAACAGTCTTTCATCAAGTAAATTCACTTCATTTTCAGAAGAACCACCTACTCTGCTGTGGGCTTTTGAAAGATGACACAGCAAATCATCCTTAGCAAGCCCCCTGTTCTAGTTTGTCTTCCATTGCTGTGACAAAACACTCTGACTGACACCAACTTGGGGAGGAAAGGGTTTATTCAGCTTACATCTCCTGGGTCACAGTTCATCACTCGGGGAGCCCAAGGCAGGAACTCAGGGCAGGAACCTGGAGGCAGAAGCTGAAGCACAGGCCATGGAGGAGTGCTATTCACTGGCTTGCTCTCCTGGCTCATGCCCAGCCCGCCTTCTTATACAGTACACAACAACCTGCCCAGGGTGGCACTACTCATTGTGGGCTGGGCCCTCCCACACTGCTCGACCATCAAGACAATACTTTAGTGTCAAGTTGACACTACAGCTATCCAGCACACCCCCCTTAATTGCATGTTCATCACTAATTCCACATGCCATTCTAGAATGGCTACACTGGTTAGATCAAGTGAGATCCATTTTTCCAAAGTACTTTCACTTACAGCACACATAAAATATGGGGTGTTTTGTTAATTCAGGAGCCTGACTCATGAAGAACACTCATGTCCTACCGTCTCTTCATGCCCACTCTTGCATATGTGTTAGTCAAGCAGAGTCAAACCACTTAATGAAATGATCAATTTATATGTCGGGCTGAATCAGTCAGATGTCCTTACACCCTTTATGCTACAAAGGAGAACTGACATTTTCTTCTGACTTGTTTCCTCCAAGTAGCATTGGCTCATTACCTACAAGTTGCCACATTTTTGAGCTGCTTTTCTGAAAGTTTCTGTGTCTGCTCTTGGTCCTGACATTATATGGGACTCAGTGGTAATAGAGGCATGCATTAAATAAGATGTTCCTTAAGGGGGCTGCAGAGATGGCTCAGCAGTTAAGAACACTGTCTACTGTTGCATAGTACCTGGGTTCAAGTCCCAGCACCCACATAGTGGCCAACAACTATCCATCACTCCAGCTCCAGGGGGTCTGGCCCCCTCTTCTGGCCTCTCCAGACATTGCATGATATAGGTGCACCTACATGCAAGCAAAACACTCACACACATAAAAAAGTAATTAATTTAAATTAAAATTTAAAAACATATATGAAAAAAGATGTTCCTTAAATAAAATCTTAATAAATACTTTCATCTACTATGAGCCTAGAATTCTTTAGAAGAATTCTATGAGCCTAGAATTCTTTAGAAGACATTAGAGCTGTTGGATATGCTACAATTATCATATATTGGATTCCCCCCATAGTAAAATAACTTGAGTAGCCTTTAAGTATAAACTCTTAATTCTACATTCTTAAAATTTTGCATAAATAACACTCTTATGCCTTAGGTTAAAGTTTGTGAACTGACCAAAACTAGGGCAGAACCTTATTGGCTTTTCTTTTTCCTATTCAAGCCAGGTTTTTCTGCACATTCAGCACTCTGGATAGTGTTTGTTGCTATTTGTAGATTTAACAGGAAACAAAACAAGAAGCACAAAGGTTTTGCCATAGGAAGACAAATGTCCCTGTTTAGTTTCTCAACAAAAGCATTACATGAAAACTAAGGTTGTTTGTTCAGTTTTAACATTTTTAAAACTTACAATTTTGCAAAACAAATAGTTGGAAATAATATTCCCTTCAGCAGTGTGGTCTGTTGTTAATGAGGGAAAGCCATGCAAATATTTCTCAAAAAAGGAATTTTTATATGGAATTACCTTTAAATTACAGTTACCAAGAAGATGGTGAATGAGGAGTCTAAGATGACCAAGCCATGGCCAGTTCTCTAATGCATTAGTACCTTCTTCTACATAGGGTCCTGCACTCATGCCTGGCAAGGTAACTGCCAGGGAACTGGGCCGCCAATGGTTTGTGAGCTGCCCCTGACCTAGAGCAGACTAGAGCGTCTTCATAGTCCTAAACTAATTTAAAGTTTAATAAAGCTACACAGCAAAAGTAGTCCACACTGGAATTTATGTAAGTAGGTTCCACCCACGTGCCACATTGTACTTGTGGGATCCTGTCATCCTGTATGTAGACAGTCCCTGGGGTCACTTCTTAGGACCGTCACTCAGTGCATTATTGCTTGGGATGATGAGTTTTTACAATTTACACACACACACATTGGCTCCAGTTCTTTTTGTTTGCTTTTGTTTTAGTGGGCTCGAGTCAATACTTTGATATGCATTCATGATTCATATTTAACTATGGCTCTACACAGTCTTCTGCAAATCCACACCCAGCCCTCTTGTGATGTTTTATGTCCACCATAGGTACTTCATAAGATTTTTATTCCTAATAAAGTATCTATGTGAAATATAGCCATGCGTCATTTTCGGCACTGACGATGGAAAGCATTATTAACTGCCTGATGTGGTGTTCTGCAGTAGATGGGAAGACACAAAACATGATTCTACTCCAACTTCCTAGAATTTTCTAAGATCTAGTTCTGCAGGGGAGGAGCATTTGTTTGCTTGTTTTTGTCTTTTTAAGATAGGGTGTTCCTGTAGCCAGCAGGCCTGGAACTCACCATGTCAACCAGGCTGACCTCAATTTCACACAGATCCACCTGCCTCTGCCTCCCAAATGCTGGGATTAAAAGCATGGGCCACCACACCTGGCTAAGGTCTAGTTTTTTAAAGACTTACTTGAGAAACATTTTGAAACATATCCTCTCACATGCTAGCCAAGTGCTCTACCACTGAGTCACACCCTAAGGTACTGTCAAACCACTTCAAGTTGGTGGTCTCCTTTTTCCTGGCAGTACTAGGGATTGAACCAAGGGCCTCACTCAGGAAGCAGAAAGTTAAACTAAAAACCCTGTGGGTTTTTTTTTAATGTGTGTGTGAATTCATGAACTTTACAAATTTATAAATTTACAGACCTCATCCACATAACAAAAATGAAGCAAAATGCCTCTGCCTATAAAATCTAGTTTGACAGGCAGATAAGGGGCTTGGTATTACTATCAGGAGGTATTCTTTTTGAGGAAATGATAAGAGTTTAAACAGATAAACAGATACTTAAGCCAAAATTTTAAGATTTGATAGAATTTTTATAGGTACAAATAGAATGAAAGATGGGGCCTGGAGAGATGGCTCAGCAGCTAAGAGCACTGGCTGCTCTTGCAGAAGACCCAGGTTTGATTCCCAGCACCCCTATGGCTGCTAACAACCATCTGCAACTCCAGTTCCATGGGAATCCGATGCTCTCTTCTCACCTTGGTGGGCATTGTACAGCACAGGAGCACTTACACACATGTAGGCAATACACTTATAAAATAAAAATAATAGACAGTAAAGAAATAGAACCAAAGACATATCAAATATGAGCATGCAGAAAAATAATCTAATCAATCAGCAATCATCACATTTTTCACAAGTATGAGATGTAATGAAAATACCAGCCATGGAGGACCCGAGAAGCTCCAGCTTCGTGGCAGGAATTGTCGCAGCCAGCGAAGCGTCACATATGTATTTTAACCTTAAGACTGTCGACAGCTAGGCTTTGGTACCAATTTAATGTGAAGGAGAGCAAGAGGGAAGATGTGAGAGATGACCCCAGCTGTACCGTTTGGAGGGTTTTGGGGGCAGTTTTTGTTCTAGTAGAGAGGGGTGTAAGCAGAAGGAAGTTTTGTAATATGAGATGGTTTGATCTGGCCCATGCTGAACCGAAGCTTGGGAATAGGCTTCTCTGAAGTCCCTCAGACAAAAGTTGGCTATCTTTCTTTTTTTTTTTTTTTTTTTTGGTGCTTTGTACATTTCATACATCATTTTCCAATTCAGATCA